>JAOSBN010013114.1:0-18163 GCA_027563595.1 Erythroxylum suave | reverse complement strand
ATAACAAAAGTGCCCAATAAAAACTAATTAATTCTTCTTCCTAGGCTGTAATTTAAGCCCAAAACATCATTAAAACTTGTGGGTCCAATCATCCAATTAAGTGCAACCCGCAG
The DNA here is from genome assembly GCA_027563595.1 of Erythroxylum suave. Classification (NCBI taxonomy): domain Eukaryota; kingdom Viridiplantae; phylum Streptophyta; class Magnoliopsida; order Malpighiales; family Erythroxylaceae; genus Erythroxylum; species Erythroxylum suave. The sequence goes on along the minus strand of JAOSBN010013114.1, from coordinate 18,050 downwards.
TGGTCTATCTTGCCATTAGCCTTGCCCAAGGCTAAGTCCAGAAGCGTTGTAAGATGTCCAAGAAAAACTTCAGCAGTAACTCCTTTGATCAAAAGCCTCCCAAATATGCTCCAAATGCTTCATTTTCAACACATCTAACAATCCCTAACCAAAATATATAAAAGCAAGTAAAAGTTCACATTTAAGCATAATAAAGGACCAAACAAGCATAGAATTAGGAACTAAAACATGCTAGATTTACACACTATCAATTTCATCAAAATGTTTATGTTTCTATTTTGTTTACGGTGAGAATCGTTGACAAATTGCTAAAATCGAGATTCGAACTTATGAATATTTTCCTTTATCAACTTCATCTAATTACCTTCCACCATTGTTACAAGCTCTGAGTGCAATTAATAAAAGAAGATAAAAAATGGCCAAATTAGGTTACAAAATTCTTGCTTTAATACCAAATATTATGTCCCAGTTAGAACATAACTAGAATTTGGATGTATATAATTGATAGATGCCTAATTGATAATAATTTTATCTTATATTTGATGTGATTTTGCTTGATATTTAATTCTTTAAGTGTGTTTATAAGTTATAATCATCTTCATGCAATTAAAGGAGAAGAATTTGAAGGAAAACACAGTGTGAACCAAATATTTGACACATAGAAGGGATGTACGATTGTTCATCTACCAATGAACTTTCCCCATGTCGTGTACTTTCATAATATTTAGAGATTTTTGGTTATACATGGATTGATGCATGACTATGTAAGAGGTCGTGGATCATCCAAAACCCTAGAATTCTCTATATAAAGACATGAATGGCGATTTGAAGGGGAAGCTGATGTAGAGAGGCAATTCTAGGTGTGAAGATTGTTCTTAAGGGGTGATTTTGATCAAGAGAAGTGGAAAACACGAAGAAATCATCGAAAGATCCATCAGAATATAAGATCAAACCTGGGTATTAAAAGAATACTCTCTAGAAGACAACTAAGGAGATTTAGAATTATAATCTCGTTGTTTTCAATTCATTGTTCTTTCTATTTAATATTAGATTTTGTATTCGAGAATATGTAACTAAAAATTTTGTTAGTGGTTAGGTTAGATGAACCCTATGTTGATACTTTAATATGGTTTGATCCTTTTATTAATGCAATTGGTTTGATTGTTTTATTATAATCTGATTACATGTTTTATTTATGTTCTAACAAACCCAGGAATATTATATAATAGTTTGATTTCATATGTAGAGATTGAGAAATCCTAGGTTAAATAGATTTATTAATTTGAAGGATTTGATTGCAATGCTAGAGATAGGTTGACATAAATCTTATTGATTACAGTCAAACCTAATAGAGGGACTCATAAATCGGTAACGCAATCCTGTAAACTTTAACTTGAGTAATTCAATTGGGAATCTTATGATTAGCTGTTAGTAGACTCAAGGTCAACTATTGGCATAACATAGAAGTCTCCACATTCCAATAAATCAACAAAACAATTGTATAATAAATGATCAATATGTTAAGGGTTAGGGGGATTTGAAACCTAGAAAATAATTTTTTTATATTGATAATTTTCTTAGCGCTTCCTTAATTCTTTGTTCAATATCATAGCCCGTTTATCTTACTTGCTTTAGTTTTATTTCTTTTCTTAAATCCAAAATCAATCTGTAGGCTAGATAATAGGAAGAAAATAATTACTAGTAATCATTGTCTTTGTGGGATGGACACATACTTTCCAGTGGTAGTTATAGCTACACTGTGCACTTAGGTTATTACCATATTGATTCACTCACAAATAGGTCAATCAATTAGCTGATTGAGAAGAAGAAGAAGAAGAAGAGGAAAGATAAGGATGGTGAGAAGGGGCAAAAGAACTAAGATGTGAAGAGAGAGAGAGAGAAGAGAGAGAAAGGGGGAGGGAGAGAGAGAATTTGTTGTATCGTACTATAGTTATACCTTATATATGGGTTGCTAACTCACTACCTATTTCCTGTAACAAAATTGCAAGTAATGCTATACAAGTATTTTTGTAGTGCATATGCCTATATACACCATATACATGATAAAAGCCTTATGGAATAGAATAAGACCAGACATTAGAGGAAGCAAACAATTGATCTTTGTAAGAAAGTTTAGATTGACAAAACAAAAAATGAAGAACTTATTCTTGTGTAGTATGGGAAACACTCAACATTTACTAAACAACTAATAAGAGGAAACTTGAGAAAATTTAGTCTAAATTATACATTAATTCAACCTCCTAACTACTTCAAGATAAAGAAAAAAGCCATAAGTAACCTTGCTAAGGTTGTTACCTATGATTTCTCATTGATGAAGCAAAGATCTCACATTAGATGGCTTAAACATGGGGACTAAAACTCTCATAAAAACTTGCTTCTACAAAGTTGTACTTTACAGGAAATGTAAAATTAGAATTGTTTATCTAACGTATGGTGAGCAAAAATTGAACAGTCAGTAGCTTCTTCTAGTTGGTGTTTTTAACTTCTTCTCCAATTTGATAAATGCTCCCACTATCTCTTGTTCTTCTTTTCCCTTTCTAAAGGAAATCATTAAAGATTAAAGTGGAAAGTCTTAATAAACTTGTCACTATTTTGGATAGTAAACTTGTCACCATTTTGGAAATTAAAAACTCTTTAAAATCTTTAAATACTCAAAAGGTTCCTAGACTTGATGGTTTCAATCGAAACTTTTTTATTAAGACTTAGCCTGTTATAAAGCATATTATTACTTATGCAATTCTTGAGTTGTTTAGGAATAGAGTACATGTCTTTAAGCTTAAAAGAACATTCATTACTCTCATTCCTAAAGGTGGGGAGTAGAAAAAAATTTCAAACTATAGACCAATTGCTTATTGTAACACCAACTATAAAGTTATTTCAAAGATCCTTGCTGATAGTTTGAGAGATGTGATCCCTAAATATATTGATCAATCTCTTGAAGCATACATTCTAGGCAGAGCTATAGGAGACAATGTAATGTTACTACAAGATTAGATAAAAAAATTACTCCAAGAAGAAGAGCAGGAAGAATTGCATTCTTAAAATTGTCCTAAGGAAATCTTATGATATTATTAGTGATGATTTTATCATTAACACTCTTGTTTCCCTTATTCTTTCATAAGTGGATCATTCAATGCATTACTACTCCTTCCTTCAATTTCTTGATTAATGGATCATCCTTAAGAAACACCAAAAACATGAAAGACATTCATTAAAGTGATCCTATATATCTCCCAATTAATTTGCACTTGCTATGGGAGTCTTTAATAGACTTCTAAAAAGAGTTATTGAGAAGACCAAGTAGTTTAAATTTCATTCAAATTGCGATATGCTTGGGCTATCTAATCTTTGTTTTGTTAATGACTTAATCCTATTAGCCAATGTTGATTCAGTTTCCATCAAGACCTTATTACCTGCCCTCAAAATCTTCAACAAACTTACAGGACTTTAGGCTAATTGTTCCAAAAATGTCAATTCGCTTATAAGGAGTGCCAGTCATATGGAGCAAATTATTAAATAAATTAATGGTTTCAAATTGTAGTAGCTACTAATGGTATATGTTAGGGTTCCTATTTTAAACTCAAGATTGACTTGTAAGGGGTACTATTTTCTCATTAACAAAATCAACTCAAGAATCTCCAACTGGAAGAGTAGACATTTATCACTAGTTAGTAAAGTACAGTTTATTTCTTTTGTGTTCACCTCTTTAAATATGTTATGTGCTACTTATATGGCCTCCCTAGTTTCTATTACTGAGCATATAGACAAAATTTTCAAAAACTTCTGATGGGCAAGGTCTAGCTCCTCTAGAGACAAAGCTAGGATCAAATGGTCTAACATATGCATTATAAGGAATTAAGAGGCTCTTAACCTCATCCCTCTTAGAACTTTGAAATCAATCATGATGATTAAAAGGTTGTAGAGATTATGCAAGGATAAACAATCCTTGTGGTCCAAATGGATTCATGGTTATTATCTTAATAACAATAGCATCTAGAGCTACAACCCCTCCTTTAGTGTATCCTGGCTAATGAAAACCATACTAAAAATAAGGGAAAAAGTCATATTAAAAATAATCAACCTTATTTACAGCAAAAAAAATTCCAAACTTTTGTGTGACAATTGGTTGTCTACTGGACCTCTTTAAAATCATGTATCCATGCATATGTTAAAAGTAGAGGTATGCAATCACAATTAGTTGCAACAAATCTCACTAATAGGCATTTGTTTGATGATTACCTTATTGCAGAACACATTAAAAGGTAACTTATACACACTCACCTCAATGAAGATAAGAATAATATAATATAGAGGCATACCAGCTCTAGAAGCTTCATAAACCAATTGTGCAGGAAGTTTTTAAGAGGCAACACAGGTGTTATTCCTTTGACCAATGTAGTACGACACAAACTTCTTAATCCTCATACATCCACAATCTTATGCATGGCCATAAAATGTAATCTTATTATAATTTATAAACTTTCCAAGCTCTTGCAAATCCCAATTGGTGCACTTTGTGTACGAAGCTAAGGAAAATATGCAATACCGATTCTTCCAATGTGACTTTACCAAGAATAGTTGCAATTAGTTACTTCACCTACGCCATATTTCCAATGTTCCAAACAACTAGAGTGGAATAACTGAGTGCTGCTCTACCATTAAGTATTAATGTTGTACTATAAGACAACGTCTTTATGTTATATTGTCATTCATTGTATAACCATTTAGGATGAAAGGAGCGGGATAATTTTCCATGATGTAACAAAGGACAAGGAGACATTTCACAAAGAACTCATGCAAAAAATTAGACTCCTTATCAACATGTTCAAAGAAAAATTTAGGGACATGAACTAAATCAATAACATATGAAATATATAATTTGTCTTACTGGGGTAAAGAGCTAAATCAACAACATATGAAATATGTAGTTTGCCTTACTAGTGTAAAGAGTTAAATATCATTTTGTAATTTAACTGATTGATTAATCTTGATGACTCCAATTGAAGGAGTATGCTTAACTTAATGATACAAATTTTCTCAACTGTTACATACCTTGAAGGCTTAATATAATTCAATTTCAATTTCTTAAGAAAAAAACTTGACTCTCCTTCCTCACTCTCCCCATTTGACTCCCCTTCTTAACCTCTCGACTCTCACTATTTCTTCATCCAGTCATGACCTTATAGGTTTCCTCATCTCCATGTAGCTCTTATCATCGCCAAGTAGCTTACTGCCATTGCCATGTAACTCACCACTATAGCCATTCTAAATCTCTTTTTTAGTTTTGATTGTTTTGGAAGATAAATCAAACTAATCAAGAACATCATTTCTTAAGAGAGTAAGCATGTTATGGGTTCTCTAATGGAAGCTTTATTGTTCTAAATAAATGTAAGAGTAAGAAAAGATAATGCGTTATTATTACAGCGGGCATATTAATTTTTCAACAATGTGAAAAAGACTATAAACAAGTGAAATATAGATGAGAAAGAGTTACTTTAATTTTTCTTTCTATTTTTATTTCTTTAGCTTGGTTTCCAAGTTTTAGAGTTACATCTTAATTTATAAGATTGGTTTGGTTTTTAATTTGTGAATAGTGGCTTATATTAATATTGGGTGAACTTTTTCTTGATGTTAATATAGACATGGGAGCTCTATCAAAGTATGCCAATGTGCTTGACAAAATCTTTACATTTGGAAATAAGCTCATCCATATCCATATCCATAAATACTTTCGTTTTTCACATTATAAATTTTTATATATGAGTTTTGAAATGCTCAGATGCAGAATGTCTGGTATTGTCTAATACTCCCTTGAAAAATTAAACAATTATAGTGCATAGCACCTTTCTCACAATGATTTGCATCTTTGATTAAATTTGAATAGAAACAATATGAAAAAGTAATTTATTTAGATCATTACTAAAACTATTGTGCTATTAAATGATCCATATCTTTCATCGAAGACATAATGAATTGCATTGCATTTTTTCATTCAAGTTCTCCAACAAATCACATTTACAAAATTTGATTATAAATCACATAACCTAACTATCAACCATGGTCAATATGTTTTGAGCAAATTTACTTTCATATAAAAAATATTTTTGATAAGAAGTTATTAATTTAATATTGACATGTTTATTTATTTATTTTTACATATACATGGAGGGAATTTCGAGTACTCCTAATAATTTAAACTCTTTAGGAAAATTCAGTGATTTTGCTTTGGCTCCTAATATAAAGAACTATACCATTTTTTTTTATTGTAACAAACATTTGAGAGGTGTGGAATTACCAAATTAAAGAAAAATTTAGCTAGGATCAAAGTTGATGAGTGTCCTTATAAGAAAGTTTTCTATACTGTGAAATGAAAAATGAAAACTTGTCTTGAATAGTATCAACATGAGAAAGAAAGAAGGAAAAAACTAAATTACAAAATTGGTAGTAAAAATTCTTTCTTTGGTAGTTAAGATGATATAGACAATGTTGAAAGTGGTATCCCTATTTTAGAAAAAGGGATTATTGTAGCTAGTGTGAGAAGAAAGGAAGGCACGTGTCTTGTTTTTTCCTCAATGAATAGCTCTTGGAGCTCAAACGTCAATGTGTAGTGTCTTATAATCAAAAGAAGTGGCTTATAATGTAGACATGGCAATTGCTAAATGGTGATATAATGAAATTGTATCATTCAATTTTGTTCATTCTTATTATTACTAGTCCATGGTGGATGTTTTTGCCTCTTACGGTTTAAGATGCAAAGCCCCTTTAATTGATGAATTCAAAGGTAATATGTTGAGTAGCTTTGTTTGTGAAATAAAAATTTATTTAGAAGAAACAAAAATGACAGAGATAACTTACCATCATATTATCATGTGTGATGGTTTGATAAATAAAAGACATGAACCTATTTCTAATTTTTTGGTTTAGTCTATTAAGAGGATGATGTTTTTGAAGTACATTAATGCATCTAGCTTTGTAAGAAATATTAATACTCTATCTAAGATATTTGATGAAGTTATGAATAAAGTTGGGCCTGGAAACATAGTACAATTTATCACTGTCAATTATTATGCTTACCAAGATTGGAATAAGGTTGCAAAGCAAGTATAATTCTTTCTATTTTACTCTTTATGTTGTATGTTGCAAAGCCCTATTGGTGGGAAATATAGGAGATCCTATATACTTTCTTATCATTGATGAAACTATTCAAAAAGTAAGAAAAGTTGTCAATTTCATCTATAATCATGCAAGAGTTTTACATTTAATAAGAAAGGATTTCATTAATGGTAAGAATTTATGTCATCCTACTATATAAGATTTACAACTAATTTCTTATCACTTCAGTGTTTTTTTCTAATGAAGAAAGAGTTAAGAAAAATATTTCCAAATGATAAGTGAGTTATATCTTAGTTTGTCATGTCTAATGTTGAAACGGAGATTTCTAGAATCATACTTAAAGAACATAAATTTTGGTTCCAATGTCAAATTGTCATCCGAATTTATAAGTCTTTAATGAGAGTACTTTATCTAGTTAATAGTGATAAGAAGGTAGCAACGAGTTATTTTCATGATATCATAGAGAGGGCGAAGGAAGCAATCAAGGCCAATATAAAAAAAAAGCCTTTTTTTATACACACCTTATCTTGTAAACATCAATGAATGATGAAAAAGGAAACTTTACTCTCTATTGTTTACTTCCGGGCTGTTTTTTAATCCTAGTTGTATTTTCTACTAGGTTTTACAAAGAAAGATGAAGTTAATAAGGAAATGATATTAATCATCATAACAGTTGTTTCGTATAAGATGATCTAAGAGATTCTTAACTTACCAATGGAGTTATACAAAGATGCATGTTGTGATTTTGGGATACCTATTGCAATTTGTCAAAAAGACAAACTTAATCTAAGTATATAATTCTTTAGTTTTGTTACTTATTTAAAATTAATCATCTTTTTATTTTATTTATAAGATTACTTTTATTTTCTTACAGTCACTCGAGACCAATTTAAAAGTGGTGTTATAGAATTGCAAAGGTTTGTAATTTGAATTATAAGTCAATATATGGGTGTAACTAGGTGTAAAAGGAATTGGAGCAAATTTGAATTCATCCATTTAAAAAATACGATACAGATAGGAACACAAAAGATTGAACAATTTCATCTTTGTTTAATACAACTTAAGGCTTCAAGAAAGGTATATTATTATCATTATTAAGTTGAATAAAATTTAATTTTAGTTTTTTACTAGGAATCTTAATAAAACAAGTAGTTATATAGATCCAATTTTCCTTGACCATATCTATCTTCTAGCAAATTGGATTTGTGAGGACCCAAGTTCTTATTAAGAGTGACTTAGAAGATAATCTTGGATGAAAAATTATTGACATGTCATTTGGTTCAATGAATTTGAACGATGTTGATGATAAGACTCCTCTTAATGATGGAGATTTTGTACCAAAGAAAAATTAGGGTCAATGCAGTTTGAATGAAAATATCGTTGAATGAAGTTTCAAGCTTTTCATTTTTTCTCTTTTCTTTATTTTTACTTGTAGTTTGATGTATATGTTAAATTATATATATGCAATATAAATATATATTTCGTTCTATATTTCATTTATACTTTGTTGTGTTCCTTGACATGAACTCTTGTTGTAATACTTATAGAGTCATAAACCTACATTATTCTTATTATATGATGTTTTGATAGAATTATTCTTTACTATAAGATGTAAATTGTAACATTTTAAGTACTTAATATTATTCCTAGTTTTATATATAATGATAATTAAAAAAAATTTCCTATGTGAATCGTGAATATTGTTTATATGTAAAAAATGTGAAAAGCAATATTAATATAAATAAAGAGAATTGCCATTTTAATTTAATATTATTTTGATTTTTTGAGATAAGGTTGAAATAAAACTTAAAAAATATAGAACATAAGGAGCTTATTGCAAAAGAAGCTTATTGCATGAGGAAGCAAGCTAAAAATTTGGACAACTTTGGTGTAGCCTTGGAATCCTTAGTGTTCTCCTCTATTGTGTAGCTCCAAATGCTACCTTTTTTCCCTTCCTTTGTTCAGCTTTGTTTGCCTATGAAAATCCCCTCTTTTTGGCCTGCTTTCCTTGTTTTTATATTGCCCTAAATCACTCATCACATTGCTGGTACACCAAACCTTAGCAGCTGTCATTTTTATTCCCATTTCTCGCGTTTTTATCGCTTTTTCTCCTTATGGAAACCCATTCACGGGCTTCTTCTCTTATCCTGGCCTGCCCTCCTGAATTGTCCTTAAAACATGGCTAGCATAAGACTTTTGTGCCAACCAAGTTTTGAAGTCATGGCTATGACTAGTAGGGTCACAATCTTGACTACCAATGTCACATTCCTATTATAATGTCCCAGCTTTTATTCCATGCTTCCTTCACTCAATTGCATCATTTAACATGCCAATAAACCATGAAAATAAGCATTTAATCATGCCTTAACAGATGCCAATTAATACACAAAATAACAACAAACACAATGAGACTTATGCATGAACACATTGAATGCAATGGTAAGGTTAACACACCAACTTACACAAATGTATGTACAAACATACTAGAACTTAATTAACATTAACATGGCCACATGCAGTGCAAAAATACCAAAAACAACCATAGCATATACAAAATCATGCAACATTAAATGAAAAACCTAGTTCATATGTACTTTCCATACAATAATCACACATAAAATATATGTAAATCTACACTTATCATTGACCAAGTAAGATCAAACATAGTTCGAGCTATAGCAAGCTCTAATGGACTGTTAGACATTGATTGGCTTCACTAGGGTAAATTGGACTTGGCTAAGACATCTTTGGTGGGACTAGGAATAAAATTGTGCTTAAATGATGGACTATGGATGAATGAACTAGATTCTGATTGTAAAAACAAACTACTTGTTTTACACTAAAACTCACAAGTATATAAGTCTTTACTTGTATTAAAAAGCACTTATCGTCTCACAGAGATTGTACTTAGGCATCACTTAATTTAAGTTGTGTTTTATTTAAGAATCAAATTCGAATAATAAATTGAAAGATAAACTAAATCAAACAAACTAGTAACGAACGAATAATGTAACAATGGAAATTCATCAACAAAATTAATCAACTTATAAGATAGGGGACCTTACCTATCCTTAATGGTAAGCTAGTCATTTATGTGTTTATAAGGTGTCAATTTTAGACTATTGTAGGGTTGATTACTCTCTCTCGAGTTATAACCATTCCCTAAATTGTAAACCTTAAACGAATTATGGACCTGTAATCTCTTAATTCACAACTTACCCACAATTCTAATTAGTTTTAAAGCTCTCTAATAAACAATCGAGTCTCGCACAAGATCTCTCCCCATGAAATTACTGACTAGATTACTTAAGTGATCAATTAGAATGCCTATCTCTTATTAATCCGATCTAATCATTTTTATCCAGCTCACCATCTCAGTTTGTTACCAAAAAATGCAAATACATTAATCAATCGCAATACCCAAACCAAATAAATATTATTCAACTAGATTAACATTAAATATAAGCAAAATGTTGAAGGAAAAGTTAGAACATCGTTAACAACTTAAAATCTATAACCATACAACCCATCTCAGTCTTACATATTAAATGAATAAAAAAGGAAATGGGGAGGAAATGAAACTTAGGTTTGATGATTTAGGAAATCAGCAGTGCTGTGAGATAAATCTATTATGGGAAGCTTCGATGTTAGAACCCTCCTCTTCTTCCTCTTCTTCTTTTCTCTCTCTCTTCTTTCTCTCTCTATTTAGGGTTTCCAAATGTAGGCTGATTATAGAACTCCTTTTAAGGTTACCTCATAATGCTTTTATATTCTTTTCCAATTAAGGTATCCTTAATGCCTTTCTATGGTCCTAAATGTCCTAACTGTCCCTCAAAAACTCAAACTCGGAAGCGACCATGTGTATGTTTGTGCACAGGTCACAATCGTTGCTCTTAGTGCACGATCGTGGCTAGTTTGTCTACTCTCCGTCATGATGCTTTTGTCTTGATCGTGGCCTGCCTACCATGATCGTGGGCCTATGTTGGTGCTTCGAGCCTCCTCTGAAACTCCTCTAAGTGCCTTGAAACACTAATAAACTCATCATGACATGTCATATATATATATATACATAATTGAAGCTTAAATACTTGTTCTGAACCCAAAAAAAAAACTTAAAACATAAATATTTATGAACTAACACAATTCTTTAACTAAATAAGATGAAGATCATGGGTGATGTGGCAAAGTTAGTAAGATGAATCATAAAATAAGTGGGAGGACATGACAAAGACCATGGGTGAGGTGTCTTGTATTCATTTTACACATGTTGCTTTTACTCAGAAGTGGGATGGTGGTAAGTTATGGAAACCACCCACCAAAGTAGTGTCTAAAGTGTTTAGGGACGTCAAACACCAACTAAGTTAGTAAACTGATAGCTTTGTGCCTTCTTTCTTGTATTAGTACCCATCAAGTCTCCAAAAACCTATAAGTTGCTCATTTGAGAAAAGGCTTCATTGAATTAGAGAGGGATGAAGCTATTTTATCCTCTGTGTCAGTTAAGAGTAATATAAAGATAGGCAATTATGTTGTAAATCTTTGTGCATATTTCTCTTTTTTGTATTGTCCAAAGTGAATTTCATGTTATTTTTCATTTTTAGGAAACACCTTAAACACAAGCGATATGGTAAAATTGAGTTGAATTGAGAGAGTTCAACTACTATACTTAGACTTTGGCTTATTTTATGTGCAAAATTTGAGTTCATTGCAAAGTCTTTGCAACAGTTAGTACCAGAGCTATATTGGTGATTCAATGGTGGGTGGCAGTAATCTAAATGAGTGTGTTACAGTAATTGTAAGACCAAGTGGCTGATTTGATCAAAGTATAAGAGGATGAAAATTTTACGATGATTATCTTTAAACATTCAATTGCAACTAAAGATGCGTAGGATATATTGAAAGCACCATGCTAAAGATGCATGAATTAAAACTTAAAAACTTTTTATGGGATATGGAGAAGTATTTTGCAGTTGCTAATGTGTCGCACACAAATAAGGTGAACAGTTTGTAATGTATCTTGATAGACATGCAAAATATAGTAGAGAACTCAAACCTTTATTGAAATCAATGTTGACCGAACTCTTATTGATACATGGGAGAGGATGAAAAAGGAGCTAAAAGATTAATTCCATACTAATAATAATACTTGGCTTATAATACATTCCTTGAAGTGGTTAAAGCATAATGGGTTAGTAAGAGATTATGTTAAGAAATTTAGTTCCTTAATGCTTGATGTTAAGAATATGTTAGATGAGGACAAGCTATTTAACTTCATGTCAGACTTATTTCCTTGGGTATAAATGAAGTTGTGAAGCCAAAATGTCAGGATTGTTGTGGGTGATGTTGCTGCTACGAATGCTTTAGTAGATTTCAAAGTGTCAAAGGAAGCCAAAACCTCTTCCTCATCTCGAAAATTGAAATGCACTTACTAAAAAAGTGTAGAGGAAAGAAGAAGAAAGACTAAGTCGAAATAAGAGAGAATTATCATAAAGGGAAGTCTAAGCAAACTGGAAAACTAAACAAAGTGAGAAGTCTTCCAAGAAAAGTCATGGTTGTTTCTTATATAGTGGCCTTTATTATGCCTTTGGTTGCCTTAGAAAGGAGAAGTTGAATGCCTTAACAGCAAATGCGAATGGTGAAAGTGATCAACCAAAAGTAGGGTTAAATCCTATTTGCTTGCTCAATGTGAGTCACATTGAACACTTTATGTATATGAAGATACAATTCAATAAGAAGGAGATCACGACTATGATGGATATGGGTGCCACTCATTCATTTTTTTATTGAATGGATGGTTCAAAAGTTGGGTTTGAAGCTTAGCAAGACCTGTAAAAGGTGAAAATTCCCATTCGAAAACATAAGTAGTGCTAAGAGCTACCTACAAAGTTGCTTTGAATATAGGAAGTTGGTGTAGGAAGTGTAATAGATGGTGATACCTCTCAAAGATTTTGACTTGATTTTGGGCATCAACTTTCTTAAGATGGAAAAGGAGGTGTTATATCCATGTCTTGGAGGCATTATATTTATAATCGAAATTTATGTTACATAACTTGTTGTAGGTTTATCAATGGAATATTGGATAAGAAAATAATTGTAGCTTATGTTTATGCCATGAGCATTACAAAATGCCTTAAGAAAGGCATTGATACTTTCTTTATGGCCATATAGGAATTCATAAAACACCATGTGGTAAAAGTCCCAAATGTAGTTGAAAAAGTATTGAGGGGATTTATCGATATGATGCCAAAATAGTTACCAAAAACTCTCCTTCCTCATCTTAAAGTTGATCATAAGAATGAGTTAGTGCTAGGTGCAATTCCTCCTATTTGTGCACCTTATTGAATGTCAATATTAGAGTTAGTGGAACTATGAAAGTATCTTAGTGAGTTATTGGAAGCTAGATACATCTAACCATCTAAAGTCCGCTATGGAGCTCAAATTTTGTTCCAAAAGAAGCAAGATAGGGCCTTGCATATATGTGTAGACTATTGAGCTTTGAATAAGGAGAATATCAAAAATAAATAACATGTTCCTTTAGTTCAAGAATTAATGGACAGATTATCGAGAGCTCCAGTGTTTACAAAGTTAGACTTATAGAGTGGGTATTGGAAAGTATAGATTGCTAATAGTGACAAGCTAAAGACAACATGTGTAACTCGATATGGCTCATATGAATTTTTGATCATGCCATTTGGTTTGACTAATGCCCTGACGACTTTTTTCAATTTGATGAATGATGTGTTGTATGACTTTTTGGACAAATTTGTAGTCTATAGAACTATTATAATAAAGCATATACAACACTTAAAGAAGATGTTTAAGTGTTTGCAATAATATAAACTTTTTATAAAGATTTAGAAGTGTGAAACTGCATAATCTAAAATAAAATCTTGGGACATTTGGTAAGCAAGGGCTAAGTGCTAATGGATCTGAAAACGGTACAACCAATTATTGAATGGCAAGTTCCTAAAATAGTGAAAGAACTTAGGAGCTTTCTAAGCTTGGCGAACTACTATAACTGATTCAATGTGAGGTATTTGAAGAAAGTAACGCCTTTGATTGATTTATTAAAGAAGAAACAAGAGTGGTGCTGGGCAGATGTGTGCCAAGAAGTTGTTGAAAAATTAGAAGGTGCGATTTCAATAGAACCTACATTAAAGTTACTTGATTTTGATCTCCCTTTTGAGGTGCACATGAATTCTTTAGAAAAAGCTATTTACATAGTTATATTGCAAGAAAGACATTCTATTTTATTCGAGAGTTGAAAAATTAATGGTGCCAAGCAGCAATATTTGACATATGAAAAAGAGATGTTGGGAGTAGTACATTGCCTTGAAGCTTGGTGGTTCACTTATTAGTTACCAGGCTTGTTGTTCATATGGATAATGTAGCTAACACCTTTTTCTGGACCTAAAAGAAATTATCTATAATGCAAGCCTAGTGGAAAGAGTTTCTCGATGAATATGACTTCAAATGGGAGCATAAACCAGGGAGACCCAATAATGTGATAGATGCATTGAGTTGGAAAGAAGTCTTTGCAACCTTGTATACTATCACTCAAATCTAATCGGACTAATTAGAGAAAATTAACCTAGCAACTCTACTTGACAACATTTATGGCTAAATTTTGAAGCAAGCAGAGGATGGTATTATGCAACAATTTTGATGATGAAGGGTTAGTAATGACAAAGAAAAAATAGTTGTATGTGTCAAGTTTTGCTGCCTTATGGAAGAAATTAATGAAGGAGACATGATTCACAATAGGCTGGTCACCCTAGAGCCAACATATTTTTTCCTTCTTTTTTTAATCTTACTATTGGCCAAAGATACAAAACAACATTCAGGTATATGTCAAGACTTACCTAGTTTTACAATTAGATAAACCTAAAAAAAAGGAGGCAAGTTTTTTATAGTCCTTACCTATTCCAAAAAATCGATAGATGTCGATTTTGATGGACTTTGTTAATGGGTTTCCAAATATGGATGACTTGACTTTAATGATGGTGGTAGGTGATAGGTCCTCAAAACATATAGCCTTTGTGCCAATTCCAACTATGTGTCCTTTGGATGTTGTTGAGGAGCCCTTTTAGAAAAAGGTGGTGAAACACTTGAGGTTCTAGCGGACATTATAAGTGATTGAGATGCCTTATTTACAAACCGATTTTGAAACTCTTTTTTCAACATGATGGGGTGTGAATTGAAATTCTTAATAGTGAATCACCCATAAATAGATGGCCAAGCAGAAAGCGTCAATGGCTTGTTGGAGGAATACTTACAGAATTATGTAAGTGAAAGTCAACGAAATTGGTTAATTTTACTTGATACAACATACTTTTGTTATAAGTTACATAGATCCTTGACGATGGAGAAAAGTACTTTTGAAATTGTTTTAGGACAGCAACCACTTACCCCTCTTGAGACAGCCTAAAAAATGTTAAGAGGAAAGTGTCCAACTGCTTATCAATTTGTGAAGGGAAAACAAGAATTGTTAGATGAAACAAGGGATATTCTTACCTTAACTTTTACATGGATGAAGAAATATATGGATGAAAGAAGAAGGCCACTTGAATTTGATACTAAGGATAAGATAGTTCTCAAACTAACTCCAAAAATTTAAAGGAAGATTAGTAGTACACAGGTATATCGAAGGTTGGTGCTAAAATATATTGGGCCATTTTAGATCCTTAGAAATGTAGGAAACATAGCCTATCGTCTTAGTTTGTCTGAGCATTTAAAGGTACATTCTAATTTTCATGTAATCATCCTTAAACTTTTATCATAAGGATTTAATAGACCCTAAAAGGAGTCAAATAAAGAGATCTCCATTAGTTGTAAGGAAAAAGTTCCATGACCAAATTGAGAAGATTTCGGATCATCAAACTTTGGGGCAACCCAAGAAGAATCAAAGGATATAACTATCACTCCATAAATTTAGATATAACTTCATCATTTCCATCATCACCATCATCTACACTCCCCTCTGAACTTAATTTCTTGTCTTCAAATAGTGCTACAAAATCATCAATAGGTTTAATCATTGGTGAACCTACAAAAGCCATTAAGAGTATAAAACCGATTAGGCAAAAGGATTCAGCATCCCTCTACTTATTTGCTTTAGTCATGCAATTATTGAACAAATTGCTTAAAAGAGTTGTAGAAAGAAGCAGAAAGATTAGGTATCATTTAAAACATAAGAAGTTTGGGATTATCAATTTAAGCTTTATTCATTGTTTAATGATGGTTTAATATTGCTCTCCAAAGCTGATAGCAGATATATAGCTACTCTCATAATTTCTTTCCAAATGTTCACAAAAATATATAGTCTTAAAGCAAATTATGTAAAGAGTAGTATATATGTATCCAGCAATGCAATGGTTAACTACATTTAATAGTTTTATCAAATATCAGCTCCCAATCATATACCTTGGTATCCTAATTTCATCATTAAGAACATCCTATGGCTATTTACAAACTTTAATTGTCATAATATATGCCAAAATAACAAGTTGGAGCACTAAAGCTATCTCACTTACTACCAAACCTAACTTATTTCAGTTGTCCTCAACTTTGTGAATGTTTATTAACCTTTTCACGTGGCTTTTCCCTAATTAGTCTTCAAAATAATTAATAAATCATTAAGGAAGTTTTTATGGTCTTGGTATAAAGAAGATTAGAGTAAAAGCATAATTAAATGGATAGAAATATATACAACTAAAAGTGAAGGATGCTTGAATATGGTTCCTCTTAAAATCCTAAACAGGGTGATGCTTACTAAAAGGAAATGGAGATTGCTAAATGATAAATAATCCTTATAGAAAAAGTGGGTATATAAGTACTACATTAAGAGAAGATATTTTAGCACTTTAAACACATAAACACTGTCTCCACAACTGTGAATTTTTTTTCCAAAATTAGAAGTAAGGTAAGGTTAGAAGTTTATAGTGGGAACACTTTGTTTTGGACCAATAATTAGTCTATAAGAATATTGAGGAATGTGCTCTACTGATAGATGTAATAGAGAATAAAGCTACAGTAGCTAAGGCTTTAACATAAGGAAGTAATACAAAATGTAATATCTTCCCCTAACTTCTCCATAGAGATAATCAACATCACCTTAATTGTAAATAAAGAAGAAAAAGCTACATGGAAACAATAGATAGTTCTCAAAATTTGTCGTATGGGAAATTCTTTAGCTACATAATGAAAGTCCTTTATTTAGAGTTGTAAGATGCAAATACCTGCTACCTCATGCCTCTACTACCCTATGAAAAACAATTGAAGGTATGATTCCTACAATTGAGAGGCTTAATAGATACATAACTCTACAAGATTGGTGTTCAATATGTGAGAATGCAATGGAAAACATACCTTATCTATTTTTTCAATGTGACTTCAACCATAAAGCTTGGATAATGATCTTTAATAGATGTAACATGACTAGTCTATCAATAAAATGGAAAGATATCATGCAATGGACCTTATAAATAAAACATAATAGTGAAGTAAATAGATGGTGTTACTATTTGTTTCTTTCACGTAATCTAAC
The DNA here is from genome assembly GCA_027563595.1 of Erythroxylum suave. NCBI lineage: Eukaryota > Viridiplantae > Streptophyta > Magnoliopsida > Malpighiales > Erythroxylaceae > Erythroxylum > Erythroxylum suave. Next base: position 373 of record JAOSBN010013114.1, on the reverse strand, counting down.
ATCCTTATGCATGAAGATAATCAATTCAGTCGTTGTGGTCAGACTCTATTATGGATTTCTGACCACATTCTCCATAGGGCCCTCTTATCTCTTCCTTCTCTGAGCTCGGGTTATAGAAGAAGAGAAGAAGGAACCGAGAAGAAGGTATCAGCAACAACAGGGTTTATTACGAGGTAGCTCATGATGTTCATATCGATCTATTATGCACCTTTGCATCTAGCATTGGGTAGATCCCATATAATAACTGTCCTAGCTCTACCATATTTTTTGTTTCATTTCTTTTGGAACAATCACAAACTGTTGGGCCCCAAATTTTTTCTTTTTGGATGTTATTGATTTATGGCATAGTTTGATTGAATTGATAGTATTAATG
>JAOSBN010013073.1:0-18165 GCA_027563595.1 Erythroxylum suave | reverse complement strand
ACTCAAGCCATTGCTACATCTTCAAGAGGAAATGGTGCTTAGCCAAGCATTGCTTCGGGAGAACTCACAACCGGAAACCCACCAAGAGCATCCATGACAGCAGCAGCAGATAATGAATGTGGCGATAGAAAAATGGAAAGAAGTGATTGATGATGGTCAAGTGGACAGGAAGAGCCGTGAGTGTGTGTATCCTCTGTAAGCTTATTAAAAATTATGTGTTTTCTTTCTCTTTTCTATCCTCTTCTGTCGGCTATAACCTAATTACGTAGGTTTTTAAACGAAGGATGCTGGGTCGAGAAGCACAGTGGGTGATTTTTCCAAAATTGGTATGGTTTTTCAAAGGTTTGCCGCGGCGACAAATGTTTTTCTCCGCGGTGAACTTTTCCCGAAAGGTTTTGCTCTATTTTTGGTTCCTTCGCCGCAGCGAAATTCCTATTGCGCCTCATTCTCTCGTTGACTTCACTTCAGCCTTCTGTCACGGCGAACTCTTCCCAAAAGGTTTTGCTCTATTTTTGGTTCCTTCGCCGCAGCAAAATTCCTGTTGCGCCTCATTCTCTCATTGACTTCACTTCAGCCTTCTGTCATTCCACATCTTCTTCTTGACTTCCTCTTCCTTGAGTCTCCTATAATTAAAAAAAATGGTAGTTTGCAGTATCCATTGTTCTCAGAAAATTAATTAGTGCAATGAATATTAATTTGTAACAATTTTTACCTTCAAACTACATAAAAGAAAAGCACATACTCAAGAATCAATTTAAGCACAAAAGCTAGAGATAGGAGTTGAAAAGTGTAGCAGAAGTCATGAAAATGTCGCCAATTTATGTAATAAACTTGGGCTCAATCAATAACTAAAAATAAACAAGTAATTTACATATAAAATGGAAAAAATCATTAGAAATCTACAAATTAAAAAAAGAGAGAGAAGAAAAGAGAACAAGATCTTGGCCTTCAGTTGATTCATCCATCACTGTCCTCCTTAGGTTTCATCGAGGATGGTTGAGGTTACTTTAAAAAATTTATAAGTTGAAAGTAGGTAGACAATTGCTACTACAATTTTCTTAACCTTCTGTTTATCTTGTACGACTTATGATTCTTTTAATGTTACTTTAGTCTTTAAGTGGTGGATGGTCATATCAATTCTCTCTTATATCAGTTGTTTCGGTGAACCTTTGATATCTTTGTGCTTTTCTGATGTCTCTCCTTCCTAAGGTGCATCAACTATTTGTAAAGTTTTGCTTTCTCCAATTTCCTTATATTCCAATTCTGAGTGATCCTCAAGTGTCTCCCTCGAAGCCTCAGAGCCTCTAAAGATGCAAACCTTAATCGGGTAAAGAATTGAAGATGTTATAAATGCATGGAGAGGGGCTTTACCCCTAGTACAAAAATGTTGTCAATTTATTATAGTGACTTTAGTTGTCTACAAAGTCTCCATTTCCTGTTACTGCAATGCTTAAATGCAGTCATTTTGAGTAGCTTGTAAGAAAATTCACTCTCCAAGCAGCTAGGTAACAACTCAAATTCATTCCAAGAAGAGAATGAAACCTACCTAGGTTCTTAGCCAACCTCGTTAAATCCCTCCATAGATGGTTGCCTTGGCCATTTATTCTAAATAAGGCAACTCTAAAGATTTTAAAAAAACGTTCATAAGGTTTACCATATCATTGATCTCCCTCTTTATAACAATTGTATATAAAGTTACCATACGTAAATACCTTAGGATTAGAGTTAGGATGTGAACACTCTTATTATTAGAATGGTCATAGATAGTTTCCCCCTAAATATTAATGTCTAAAATTCTTAAGAGATGTGGTTGATTAAGTTATTAGGTAATTATGTTATGGACCTTTTAAACTCCTCTATTTCTATATACTTGCATGTAAAGAAACTGTATTGTATTTTAAAATTATTAGATAACATTTAAATTTGATGGCCTCCAAACTTAAACTTAATTTTATTTCTCCTATCAAACTTGGCATTCCAATTTTTCCTAAAATTGGTTAGAATTTTAAAGGTAAACTTTGTACATGAATGTTTAATAGTATAAAAGAACATGCTTCATCCCAAATTCTCTATGTTCCTCGTCACTTCTACAACTAATCCAACTATCTCCTAAATTCTCTGTGTTCCTCGTCACTTCTACAACTAATCCAACTATCTCCAAACCACCTCATCCATACACCTAATTGGTTAAAAAGATCTAGCTTTTAGATATGTATACTTTTGATTAAAGATTTGGTAAGTGAAGGAAAGTTTTTGAGGCTTAGTTTGAGCTAGTTCTCTCACTTATGCTCAGCTTACTGTTTCACCCTTAGATGTTCAAAACTTAGTTCTTTAACCCATGAATGGTTGGGACCTTATTCTTTTTATTGCCTTTAGGATTGAAATGAAAAAATAGATAATAAATAGCTCAAATCACATTAATCCTCAAAAAGATGAGTTTGACGCCCTAAATTTTCAAAACTCTAGATTTGAGGGTGACCAAATTGGTAAATCTTGATGTAAATTGAGGAAAAATGTCAAAAACCTTGTGAGTTTTACTAAGTTTAATGATTTGGATAATGGGTATGTGAAAGATCCAGAGGAATTAGGAGCGTTGAAAGTGAATTTTAATATAACCCTAAAATCTTTAAAAAATTATAGGATGTGATTTGCATCATAATTCTTCTAGAGCCTAGTTACGGAAGATACAACACGGAGCATAGACATCTCCCTAGACCATAGATTTTACTATAAAGATTTTTGTTAAGAAGCTATTCGTGACAAGGGTATGTTTAATTATATGGATACCAATAAAAAGAGTGTTGTTAAAATATGATTTGGGATACAAATGTCATCTTGATTGTTGATCCTGTTATACCATTCAACTTTTAAACACAATTTAGGACATCAATATGACCTAAGCCAAGGGGTACTCTAGAAACCTCACGTGAAGATAGTTTAGGACACCATTATGCCCTAGGTCATTGATAAACATGTTCTACCACACATATAGACGTGGTCTAGGACATAGACATGTCTTAAGTCATATTCAATGATTAATTCCAATTTGAACTTGCTTTTTAAGCTTTTTATTGGCCTATTCTTCGAGCCTTTCAGCCCTCATAATATTTATAACTTTTATTTAAGCTTATATGTGTCTTGCTTTACATCCCTAAAAAATAAACACATAACATACAAAACATGAAAAGCTGAAAATAAATATATGGAATATAAACTTATTATATAAAAATAAACCCAAAAAACTATTAAATAAATATCTAAATTATTGGTCCAAATCACAAAATTTCTAAACACAATTAAAAGTTTTTTAAAATTCCAATCGGGTTGCCTCTCAACAAGCACTTTTTTAGAAGTCTTTTAGATGGCATATTCTCTTAAGCTTGATTAATTATTGGAGCAATATGGTTGCTTCCTTCTTTATAATGATAAGTGTTGTTTAAAGGGTCATCATCTCTCATCTTGACTTTATTTCTTACTCTTACCTTTGTTTGGAACCTTCTTTGACAACTTGACTCCTTGTGCGATGAATTTGTATAAGATATTAAAACAATTAGGTTATCCATATTCATTGAAAACAAAAGTTTTTTATCTACAACTATAAGTATTACTTCACCCTTTCTAATATTTATGATCACACATGATATAATAAGAAAGGATATGGAAACCTACAAGTACACTTTTCATATCTGGAGGTTACTAATGACTAACAAGTGTTATAATGAACCATGATATCAATATGCCTTTGGAATAACAGAAGAATGAGAATAACTTAACTCAATCTCATAGTGAAAAAGATGGTTCGTGCTTAGAAGTTCATAACAATAAAACTAAAAAAGAAAAAGAAGCATTCAAGTAGATATCTCTGATAACACCTAATTAGAACTTGACGAAAATCAATTCCATACAGGTCAATGAGATAATGATACCCATGAAAGAGAAGATTGCAATAGCCAAGGCCTTTAATTCAATATACATATTATAAGAGCCACTGACATATCTAACAAATAATAGGGTTTTAGTCTAACAAGTAGAAGGAGAACTAATAGGAAGAAGAAAGCTTCTTATTCTGTTGGATAAATACGTATATCATTCTTGGAAAGTAAGTGGTTTAAATTCCCTTTCTAAATAACTACTTATCAAAGATTTTGATTAAGAAAATAAATCATTAAGTTTTTCCATTTTTGAGACTACGATCAAAAGAGGAAGGTACATTATATCGAGTATATTCCTTATTAAATGATGGTTAACAATTATTTTAGTCATATTAATGGCATGATCTTGATATTACATGATGAAAGAAAGGTGGAACTATTAAACTCGCAATCCTACGTTCAAATCATTCATGTGGAGGTGAAATTCAAAATGGATAAAACCTTGGCAATGGTTTATATAGTTTATAGTAAATCTTGCTTTCTTAAGGGACTATGAAGCAATTTAAAGTCAATTGAAGGTTCAGTGTAATTTCCCTTGTTGGTCATGGAAGATTCAACACCATGCCCAATCCTATTGAGACTAAAGGTAATTATTCACTAAAGAACTACTGCATTGATTCAAAGTTTGAATAAGAAATATTCAAGTTGATGATCTACCTATATTCTTAAGAAAACCTTGATTGAAACATGGCTAACCTATTGTGGTTTTAAAAGTTCCCATACTACATCTTTATTTTCCCAACATTATTATGCTCTGATCACTCCCCTATCATAGTGCATTGTTTGGTAGGAAAGAGAGGTAAGAAAACTTCCCTTCAAATAATTATATGTGTGATATTGATGGTTTTAAGGACGTAATTGCTATAGGTTATAGATATAAGGCTCTAGGAATAAGCCAATCCAGGTATACCAAAATTATACATGGTTTAGGAAGGAGCTCATAAACCTAAACAAAGGAACAATAGGCAATACACAACAAGCTGTTAGAGTTGTTAGACAATAATTGGAAACCATCCAAGCTAATTTGTATTCTAATCCTATTAATTCAGAACTGATATATCTTGAAATGAAGGCAATGCATAAATATTCTTCAACCTTGGACGTTTAACATTCAATTATAATGAAGAGGTCTATAAAGCTTAAAATACTAAAAGGGGATAAAAACATAAGTTATTTTCATAAAAAAGTGGCTACCAAAAAATTCCAGAAATAGAATTGTTGCAATAGCCAAAGGAAACTCCATGATAACCATTCAGGAAGAGAAAGAAGCAGAGCTCTATTTCACTACCAATTTAGGCACCTAAGTTGAAGCTATATCCTCGACTTAAATCAATAGTGAAATAATATATGTGAACTTATACATGGAAAAAGGATATATTAGCTATAGCAGTCACTAAGATGGAAATTAACAAATCCCTTGAGGCCTTTAGCCCTTAGAAGGCGTCCAGAGTTGATGGTATGAATATTCTATTCTTCCTAAAATCCAGGGCGTTAAATGGGGATAAAGTTGTGGTAGCCATTGATGATTTTTTCGGCGAAAGAAAAATGTTGAAAGAGGTAAATAAAACATTGATCACCCTTATACCTAAAGAAGATCATCAGGAATCCTTTAAAGATTACAGGCTAATCATATATTGTAACTTTATTCATAAGATTATATCCAAAATATTGGCTCAAAAGCTAAAAATAGTGATGCCTCATCACACAGGGTAAAAATAGGAAGCATACATCCTAGGAAAATAGTTTAGGGATAATATCTTTCTTATGCAAGGGCTACTTAGGAACTATAATAGAAAAAGATGTAGAAGGAATTGTGCTTTAAAGATAGATTTCAGAAGGGCCTGTGACTCTATTGATTAGAATTTTAACTTAAATCTTTAAGAACCTATCGATATCCTACTGTATTCATTGCATGGGTTAAATAGTGCATCACAAGGGTGTTCTGTAACATCCTAATTAATGGGGATCCCATAAGGATCACCAAAAGAATGAAAGGGCTAAGACAAGGAGATCCCATTTCTCCTTATCTCTTTTATATGGAAATGGAAGTGTTAAGTAGGCTAACGCTTAGAGTCATTGAAAGGAGCTATGAATTTAAATTCCATTCCAGGTGTAAGATCAACAAAATAGTATACCTAAATTATGCAGATGATTTATTTATATTCTCCAAATAATATCACAATTACCTTGTAACCCTAATGATCAAATTTGTATATTTTCTAATTTGTCTAGGCTACAAGTCGAGAAGAGTGATGTGTATCTAATGTAGGACAAATAAAAAAAATTATTAACTAGTGGCTAAAACTCCCAAATTTAGAAATACAGTTGATATTAAGCCACTGGAATATCGGTTTCAAGGTCAGATTTAGGCTAAGAATGTAGAATTTTCAGATTTTGTATTACTGAAATTTTAAGGTTTGATTGCTTAATATTTACACTTAGGATTTTAAATTTAATATGGATTGAGATGGCTAGAATGTAGGTTTAAAAGGGCTGGAATTTAAGTTAGGGTTGTTAGTAGGAAACTTGGAATCACTCCTAGGGTTTAAGAATCACTCTTAAAAGAAAGCATCACATTGAAAACTCAAGTTTGTAAAAAAATTTTAGATTGCATCTTATTAATGAAAGGCTAAGTACATACATATAGAGTTTTTAGAATCCTTATTCTATTAGGAAAAATGATTTCTAATTTAAATTATATTATAGTGGAAATTCTATAAATCCTATACAATTATGATAGCATTTCTAAATAAGAATAACATAACATTGCTACTGCCTATCTAATAAGGAATCCTAATAAAATCTGAATTTTTTGATATTAATTCAATTCCCAATCTTCATCCCACCAAATTAAAGCTTGTGATTGATTAATCTTTCCTCTTTTATGTCTCTTATAAACTATAAGCTCTTTTGCGTCAGTATCTTGCCGTTAATATTTATCAGAAGCAAACAAGTATGCTTCCATTATTTGTTTTAAGCTCTCAAATCTACCCCTCACATACCCTGGCATTCCCATTTCTTCCTCTAGACTTACATATACAGATTTCAAACCTTTATCTTGGAGATTAACCCATGATAAATCGTCTTTGTGGACCAAATTCATACTCTCCTATTATATAAAGAAAGGAAATTTTTGGATCATTGACTGTCCAAAAAACACCTTGCCAACTATACAAACCATCTTTAACCTAAGAATCAAATTAGACACTCTGTACAATATAGAATGGTGGATGAAACCAATATCTTTTTTTGTTTCAATAATTGGTAAAATTATGGCCTTATAAAGTAGTTAATAACTTTGATAGCTCTCAATAATCAAATGTAAAGGCATATAACACTCAAAGATGTACAAGAAGGCACTAACATCATGAAAAGATTCATATCATACAAGAATTTATTAACACACATCAAGAACACACCTCTTATAATATGTAAAAGAATTAAGGTAGTATGGGTATACACAAGCAATGATAAATTTACAAACAAAATATTAAGGAATTTATTCTATGAGTTATTTTTGATGTATTATGGCACAGACTAGTCTAGACCAAATAGATGTTTCCCATAACCTTAACTTTATCATGGTTAGTGACTAGAAATAAGATACCCTTATTAGACATACCATAGAAGACCCTGAAAATTCCTAATCAATGTGTTTTACGCAAAATAAATCAAGAATCTATTAAACATCTTCTGTTTTAATACACTTTAAAAAACAAAGCATTAAAATAAATGTCTCAAATATATGGGATATTCAATATACCCCACGCATGGAAAGATCTGACAGAATAGACCATAAAATGTTAACACAAAACACACAAAGAAAGGTAGATCTATATAATAATTTTAGCTTAACTCATCACTATAATCTGGGAAGAGAAAAATAGGAGGATCTTTAGGAACCAGGAGATGAATTGTAGGTCATTAATTGAGCACACATATGGAGAACTAAGGCTTATTCTATCCTTGTACAATTGATCTATAACCCCTGGGTGATCGTACAATTCAAAGATGGGAGCTAACAGAAAACAAGCATTGGAGAATGTTTATCTGAGGATAACCCTAATAGTGTAATCAAATATTAGGTATTATTAACTTTCCTTAATTAAACTATCTTCTAGGTCAAGGTTGTCTTATATCCCTCGTGTTATTTTTTATCCCACTACATGTATTGCTCATTCATATTTTATTAATCTAATACAAATTTTTGTTTTCTTAAAACAGTAACATAACATTCCTTTTAATGCCTCTAGGATGTTTTATTCAATTATTTATAAGGTATATTACTCTCTTAGTGTATTTTAGTTTTCACAATCCTAGTATTTTTAGTAGGGCATGAGACATCACATTAATAATTGCTCTTAAATTCATTAATTCCTTATTAATATAAACATCACTAATAGTACAAGAAATATTAGAACTTTTCAAGCTATCCAACCTTGGTTTTAAAAAAAGGTTTCTTAGAGGATTTTGGTGTTTCCTTCATTTAAATTTTTCTATGCAAACCACCTCCTTTAGATCCTTATTTTATGGATCTTCTTCATTTTTAGGATCTTCTGTGTACTCCATTTTAGTATCAGGTTCTCCCTTTATGGTATTTACTATTAATTTTTTAGGGTAAGCAATTCTTGGTTGATATTCCCTCCTTAATGTTTGTAATAAGTTGACTTCTTTCTTTTTGGCTTTGGACAATTCATCATCCCTTAGGGAAACTTCTTTCACATACTTTCCAGGGTTAGGCATTGTATATATAGGTAATGATTGTTGTCTTCTCTAAGTTATGGCCCTTGTCAGTTGACAAATATGAAATTTAAGATTCCTCATGGAATCTTCATTATTTTGAAATTGAGAAGCAGTCGTTTACATAAAGCTTCTTATTACTTATTTTAGACTTGGATGTTTCTCTTTTTACACAGTTTGTTAAAATCTAAGTGGAGGTTGTCCTTGAACTTATTCATTACTTTAGGAGAAACTATTATGATTTCTCCACCCAAAATTATATGTCTTATTGTAGAGATTGTTTTCCTTATAAAAGTGCCATATGAAATTAACATGTTCAACTTATTCCACCATAGGAATTTTAGTTTGAAAGTAATGGTAAGCTTAGGTTGTCAAGCTTTCTTGTTATTACCTCCATTTATGCTATTAGAGTTATTGTAACATCTATATTATGAATTTTTAGTTATTATATTTGTCCTTGCTCTTTTTGACAACCAATGTCAATTATTCATTTTTATATTTTCTGTCAAATCTAAAGCTACCTTCATAATTTTATTATTCAAATCTTCACCTATTATAGCACCTATCATCTACCTCGTAGAATTGATTAAACTATTATAAAAGGTATTGACTTGCATCTATATAGGAAGACCATAATGAGGGCAGTTCCTTAGTGAATCTTGTATGTATCTGATGTTTCATTCAAACTATCATTATCAAAGTGTTGGAGGGAAGAGATGTCACTCCTCAACTTCATTATCTTAGATGGTGGAGAGTATTTAGGAAGAAATTTCTCTATAAGAATCTCTTATGTGGTAATTGATGATATAGTACTTTTATCAACCATTGCTTAGACTGACCCTTCAATGTAAATGGGAATAACCTTAGTCTAATGACAACTTTTATAGACCTATTGATCTTGAAAGTATCATATATGTCTAAGAAATTGGTGATGCATGTTTTGGGATCATTATCTAGTAATCCATCAAATTATATATTTTGTTACAACATTGAATTATATATTTATGTTGGTATTTGACCTTGTAATATTAGATTGTGTCCCTATAAGAGATGATTTTGCATACTCCATCATTATCATATATTCTCCCTTTATAGTTTTAGGTTGTATGTATAATGTATCGCAAGTTTTTTACTTAGTCTATTCTTGTTAATTTTGAAGAAGTGTTTCTTTAATATTTGGCTCTTCATCTTGGAAAACATAGTGTTTTCTTCTTGTCATACACCAAGGATACCCCTAAAACTAAGGTTTAAAAAGCACATAGAAAAAAAATTAAGAAAAGTATACAGAAAAGTAACAAAAATAAAATAAACGTATGCAACTAGAAAGATAGTTAACAAATTTTCTAAAAACAATTGCTTCCCTAAACATGGCACCAAAAATTTCAAAGGTATACTTTCTATTACTCTTAAGTTTTACCTATTAATAATCTATTACCTACCACAAAGGTAAGTTTACCTATCATTAGCAAATAATACAATGGTAAGCAAATAACAAGTCCTTTGAGAAAGTAGTATGTATTAGAAAATTTAAAACTACTAACTAGTTTAAACTAAATTAATACAAAGAGTGACATTGATAGATTTTGATTAATGAAATATAAAATAAAATAAAACATAAATTGGTAGTTAATAAATTAATAACATGACATATTATTAAAAAAATTCAATCGTACATCGGTGTTATATATTTACCAAGCTAATACCACTTTGATTGTATTAAGATATATGAAATCTCATGAGTCTAATACTAGAAAGATAATGTAAGTGTCTCTCGAGTGCCCTGTTCAACCCCTATTACCTATATTATGGTTAACTCATAAGCAAGATCTCTCGAGGCCTCTATAAGTGGATTTAGATCAGACTTAGTCGTTAACATAGTTAAATCACACGTTAAGATCAACCAAAGATATTTTTTATAAATATATCTCATATCATAAATTGAATTGAATTAATCTTATCCAAATATATATAAAAAATTCAGCAACAAATCATAATCAAAATAAAAAAAACAATATACAAATACAAGTAATTAAAGGTAGAAACAAATGTAAATGAAATTTCTACTTTTGTTAAAAACCTTAATCTATTGAATTGATATTTGGATTTTGATTCTCTAATAAAAATAACTTTAAATTCATCCTCACTTGGAGCCTCTCGACTGCTAACCTTAACCTTTAAAGAGAAAAAAAGATAAAATATCCAAAATTATCTCAATTAAGGATTTTGTATTTTAAATACATTTTAATGCCCATGGACATAGTCTAGGGCGTGTTCAACAGACTCATGCCCCCAGACTATGGATCCTTATGTTTCTCTTATTACTAGCACATAGTTTATAGTATGATCATGGATTAGACAAATCCCTACCCCTTTTAGTCCTAGGCACCCCCAAAACAAAGTCCATAGATATGTCCACCTAAGATTCACTAGGCACGGGTAAAGGTATACAACCCATATGGTAAAACCTTAGACTTAGCTTTTTTGCCTGCGATGCATCTACTACATATGCGAATAACATCTGATTTCATCTTAGGCCAATAAAAGTGTTCATGCAATACTTCTAAGGTCTTAACAACATCAAAGTGTCCCATCAAACCACCATCATGTGCCTACGCACAAGCAATTCACACATAGAACAGATTGGTATGCAAAGTTTACTCTCCCTAAATACGTATCCATCATGCATGTAGAACTTACCAAATGTTGTTTTGTCACATGCACTAAAGACATTAGAAAAACTAGCATCGTTAGCATATAAATCTCTAATATATTCAAATCCAAGCATTTTGGTTTGCATAGAGTTAAGAAGAACATACCTCCTTAATAATGCATCAGCAACTATATTCTCCTTACCTTGCTTATACTTGATCACATAAGGAAAAGTTTCAATGAACGCCATCCATCTAGCATGTCTCTTGTTTAACTTAGCTTGCCCCCTCAAATGCTTTAAGGACTCATGATCAATATGAATCACAAACTCCTTAGGCCACAGGTAATGTTGCCAAGTCTCCAAAGCTCTAACAAGTGCATAAAGCTCTTGTCATATGTAGGGTAGTTCAAGGAAGCACCTCCAAGCTTCTCACTAAAATAGGCTATAGGACGCCTATCTTGCATCAAAACAGCTCTAATACCTATCCTTGAGGCATCACATTCAATCTCAAAAGTTCTAGTAAAGTTAGGTAGGGCTAAAATAGGTGCTGAACATAACCTATCTTTAATAATATTAAAATCATTCCCTTAAGATGTACCCCAATGGAATCCCACATTCCTTTCACAATCTCAGTCAAAGGAGCAGTTATAGTGCTAAAATCTTTGACAAATATCCTATAGAAACTAGCCAACCCATGGAAAGATCTTACCTCAGTAATGGAAGTGGGTTTTGGCCAATCTCTAATAGCCTTCATTTTGTCCTCATCAACCTCTATACCTTTTGCACTAACAACATATCCAAGAAACACAACTTCGTCCATGCAAAAAGTATACTTATCAAAGTTAGGAAATAACTTTTCTTTCCTAAAAATAGCAAGTACACATCTTAAATGTTAGACATGGTCATCCAAATACTTGCTATAATTCAAAATATCATCAAAGTATACCATAAAAAAATTACCAATGAAAGTTCTCAAAACATGGTTCATCAACCTCATAAAAGGGCTAGGTGCATTAGTCAACCCAAAAGGCATAACTAACCACTCATACAAACCATATTTTGTTTTAAAAGATGTTTTTCATTCATTACCTTCTTTCATTCTAATTTGGTGGTAACTACTTTTAAGATCAATCTTGGAAAACACACAAGATCTATGCAATTTATCAAGTATATCATTTAATCTAGGAATGAGATGTCTATACTTTACCGTTATGTTGTTCACAACCCAGCAATCAATACACATTCTCCAAGTCCCATCCTTCTTAGGTACTAATAACACCGGAACGGCACATGGACTCATGCTTTCCTTCACATGCCCTTAGTTCATCAAATCCTCCACTTGCCTTTGAAGCTCTTTAGATTTGATAGTAATTGTGGCTGCAAGTGGGACATAAATTTTACAAATAATTGTGAAACATGAAAGCAATTAAATGCTTGTATTTAAAAAGTGTACTGAAGAATAGAAAAAAAATAGGTTAGGCAAGGGTATTGTGGAATATCAAAAAATAAGTTAACAATAACAAGAGCTTAGGGCTTACTTTCAAGCTTGGAACATCAATCTCATTAGCCACAAGATCATCAGCTACAGGGATGTAATTTTTCTCATAGATTTAACTTATTTTTACGAGTTTTGTCAAAATTGATTCATATTCTATAAATATGTGACATACATTTTTCTGATTTTGTTCAACTAAGCTACTAATTTTTCATAATCAAATGCCATTATGGAAGCTCGCTGCAACATTTATGGAACCAAATGTCCATCTTGTGTATATGAAGTTTTCTATTTCCTTGATATCATCACATAAATCAATGATATTTTGTCTGTATTTCAATGTATAGCTTCAAAGAAAGTTTCAAACTGACATCTAACATATTTACCAATGCTCAAAGCTGATAACGATCTCAGCTGTAAAAATGCCAAAAAGAAAAGAACAAGTATATCTTCCTTTTAGAGCTTCACACCACTAGGGCCACAAAAACACAATATTAGAAAAATGATAGAAATTGTAGTCTTGCGTTGTCAAACACGAATCAAACTAGAAATTCATGACATTCTTCATTATTAGTTGTAGTGAGTTAAAATAAACCATTAAGGTATTGGCATACCTTGCTACAGATGCTAAGCAGGATCTTTAGTCGACTTGACAATGTAACTTCTATCCCTTAGACATAACTATAAGGAAGGGGGAGAGAGAGAGAGAGATTCTTTATAAATAAACAAATTGATGGTAATTGTGGCTGCAAGTGGGACGTGAATTTTACAAATAATTGTGAAACATGAAAGCAATTAAATGCTTGTATGTAGAACAGTAGGCAATAATGTGAACTGGAAGCAATACTTACGAAGTTGTTAGATATAGCTCCCTCTCTACTTCTTCCTCACAGGCAGCAAGAGATACTAGAGCTTAGCGAATAGAAAGTGTACTGAGGAATAGAAAAAAAATAGGTTAGGCAAGTGTATTTTGGAATAGAAAAAAATAAATTAACAATAATAATAGCTTAGGGCTTACTTTCAAGCTTGGAACATCAATCTCATTAGCCACAAGATAATCATCTTCAAGAGTGTAATTTTTCTTATAAATTTAATTCGTTTTTACAAGTTTTGTCAAATTGATTCATATTTTATGAATCTGTGATATACATTTTTTTGATTTCGTTCCGCTAAGCTACTAATGCCATCATGAAAGCTCGCTTCAACATTTGTATAACCAAATGCCATTCTTGTGTATATGAAGTGTTCAATTTTCTTAATATCATCCCAGAAATTAATGATATTTTGCCTATATTTCAGTGTATAGCTTCAAAGAAAGTTGCAAAATGGCATCTAACATATTTACCAATGCTCATAGCTGCTAATGATCTAAGCTCTGAAAATGCTAAAGAAAAAATGAACAAGTAAACCTTCCCTTTAGAGCTTCACACCATTAGGGCCAAAAAAGCATAATATTAGAAAACTGACAGAAATTATAGTATAGGATTTTCAAACACCAAATCAAACTAGAAATTGATGACATTATTCATTATTAGTTGTAGTGAGTTAAAATAAACCATTAAGGTTTTGACATACCTTGCTATAGATGCTAAACAGGATCTTTAGTTGACTCGACAATGTAACTTTCATCCCTTGGACATAACTATAAGCAAGGGGGAGAGAAAGAGAGAGAGAGAGATTCGTTATAAATAAACAAATTGATAGTAATTATGGCTGCTCATGGGACGTGAATTCTACAAATAATTGTGAAACATGAAAGCAATTAAGTGCTTGTACGTAGAACAGTAGGCAATAATATCAACTGGAAGCAATACTTAAAAAGTTGTGGTAGCTAAAGATCTAGAAATTTGTGGTAGTTGTTTTTTTGGTAGTTTTTTTGGTAGTGGTAGAATTTGATGAACCTTCTCGACATTGGAGCATAAGAAAGTTATCTGGTAGAATTTCATAAACCTTCTTGACATTGGAGTATAAGAAAATTATCTATCTTGCACAATAAACACAAAAGGGCAACAATCAATCAATGAGTAACAATAATATAGGAAAATAATGGCTCTTCTACAAGAGGAATTGGTTTACTGGGAAGAGAGAAAACTAATAACCACCATAAATTGATGATATCATGTAAGTTACCAGTACATAGTTCTCATGCTGTGGAGACGGTCTGCAAGCTTGATTAGAATGACTCGTGGATCATCAACCATTCCCAAAAGCATCACACGTAGGCTATCAGCATTAGAAACAAATAATAAAGTCATGAGTGTAAGTTTGAAGCAATAAGCTATTGCTTTTATGTTGTTGTTATTAGACATTAAAAAATTGTCAATTTTGTTCTCTTTCTTTTGAAAGCTTTTCGTTAATATTTTCATTTCTATTCTTGCACGGCAAGCAACTAGAGCTACTACTCACAACATAAAAAATTCTCATTAATGATTAATGAAAGATGCAAATCCATAGAAAAATCAAGAAAGACTAATTCAACCCAAAATTATTTATTAAAAAGAAATTTACCTCACTCGACCAACCATCACGAGAAGTGTTCAGCTGAGTTATGGCTCTTGCACCACTTTATTGAGAGTTAATCATATGCACATAATGAAAATATTTGACAAAAATTGGTTCTCAACTAACACGGAACAGTGCACAAAGAAAGCCACTTTGAAAGTCACACATGAATAATTGTAAAATACCGTGGCTGTTAAAAATCTCAATAAAATAGGAAAGGAAATTGGTAATTTTAGTTAAGCAAGCAAATGGATATACATGCTTCAAAAATAATTGCATGCAATTACAAGCGCAATGAAAACCCAAATAATTTGAGATGAAAGTATATAAAGGAAATGTAGAATAACACTCATTTGATTCGGAACCATCCAAATGAAATGAGTAAAAATTCATAATTTTTCATATACATCGTTAGTCTATGCCATCATAAGAATGATTTATTACGATCTAAGTTCATGTTGGAAATGAGAAAGGATATGCGACGGTTTTTGTTTCTCTTATCCTTACGAAATCAATTGAGCAATGGCATTTGAAAATTTTTAAGCGAATAATAGTTACACTAAACAAAAGGCCTCTTACTCTTCCTAGAAAACAAGTTAAAAGAAATTATGCAAACAACAGAGCTAAATGAAACACAATGTATCACAAACTTAAACTTGAAAAAGACAACATAATTAAGAAAGTACATAAAATAATACAAAAGCAAACTCTAAGAAACAATGTACTCGCTTTCTATTTGAAGGTACAAGTGTTGCTAATATTCTTCCTATGTGAATGCAATGTGTTAAATATGTATCACCTATCTTCCGAAACTGTTCATGATGAGCTCTCTTGGCAAATGCAATAGCCTTCTGCACCTTCCTTAACAGATTATTGCATTTTAGTGACAGAAAATGATTGATGCATATGGATGCCAATTGAGACAGTAAACCTTAGCCTCATTGAAAATAGGGTACCCAGTCACATCAACTCCATCCAGCATAAAGAAGCCTGTGCAACATTTTGATTGCAATATGGTGTGATTAGAAGGGAGTGTCTACATCCTCATATAATGAAAAGAATATTCTTTCATAACAAATTACACAATTTTCAATTATTAGACAACTAATCGTTTAGGGAGTATATGGGTATAAGTAGTTGAATCATTCTGCAGCTAAAAGGTAAAGAGAGGAGTAGTCTTTTTCCTGTTGATATAAGGTGACAATTTGATGGAACATATACAAATAGCAAGGCATTGATAAAATATGGGAAACAAAGAATAAAGGAGTAGGGTATACGTTCCTTGGTTGAAAACCAAGTTGAATTGATGGACAAAGACAGAGGCTAGAATTGCTAAGTTAGCATCATTCTAATCAAAACCAGTTTTACTGATAATATGAGCTGCAGTTGTCACTATACATATACTTCAAAACGGTGACATAATATCTATCATTTGCATCCACGATAACAAGAATATGAAATTGCCATAATCAACCTAGTTTAAATCACAATAACTAATTCTATAAGACCGCTTTATATTTCCAACAATGAGACAAATGTGTTTTTTTAATGGTTCAAGTGAAATGGATCATATAGTGTATATTACCTTATGCTCTTACCTGATTTCTTTACAGATGCTTTAGCTTCGTTTACACTTTGACAATTATTGTCTAGAAAGAAAAACAAATATAGACTACTAATAAACTCAACGAAAAACAACTTCTGATTTAATGGATATTTTATTTTATAAAAGGAAAATAAATAAATAATACCAGGTTGCTCTTCCACTTTAGGGCACAAAAAATCGACCTTGGTGGAAAGGCAAGCACCGGAGGCAATAGCGAAGGCCGTGACAGCAACTTGTGAAATAGTGGAGGAAACGGCGCTATGGACAGAAGAGGAACCGGACGAGGCGGCAGCGGCGATGACGTTGGCGGAGGTTAAGACAGAGGAGAGGGAGGAGGAGACGGCAATATTGTCCAAAATGCAGCGAATTTTATAACGATGAAAGGGATGGCGTTGGCGGTGGCTGTGGAGTTTGTGGAGAAAGGGAGAGGTTGTATGAGTGAACATTGTTGAGTACTTCCGGTTGCACGAGGCGGTGACGGAGGGCATAGAAAACGGTTGCCCGCGCCGTGATTAGAAGGGAAGCATTTAATAGAAACACAAAATGTAGGCAGAGAGCGCGGGCGGTGCAGACGGAGGGTGATATCGAAGGCTGAGCGTTTGGTGCTTTTTGGTGGAAGCGACTGGTCTGATTAAGAGAAAGAGAGTGACGGTTACTGACCAAGAAAGAGTGACGGTTACTGACCATGTGACTGTGGGGGCATTTGAATCTGTGGAATTTTTTTTATGTTCTTTAAAATTTTTCCCCTTATTTAAATTTTCACTCCAAAATTTATTTACCTTTGCTCTTCTGACGGTTACTAACCATGTGACTGTGGGGGCATTTGAATGTCTGTGGGATGTTTTTTTATGTTCTTTAAAAATTTTCCCCTAATTTTCACTCCAAAATTTCTTTACCTTTACTCTCCAGATATTTTTATATCGCTTTCTTACCTATTTTTCTTTTTTTAATGGTACTATAGTAAAACGGATCTCTCCACTATCATCCAGACATCTCCATGTCACTCTCACTCTCACCTCACTTCTCGCAACTATCGTCATTGTCACTAGTTCTCTCACAAGTCTCGACCTCTCACCTCGTAGCCCCATCTAATGTTTTAAAAACCGGATCGGACATCGAACCGGTCGAAGGAAAGGTTTAAGGTTTAGAGGTTCAACCGTTAGTGAACCGCTATAAAACCGGAATATAATAAATAAGATGAAAATTTTATAAGAATAAATAAAAATAAAATATTTTATTG
>JAOSBN010013056.1:0-18167 GCA_027563595.1 Erythroxylum suave | reverse complement strand
ACTTTCAGTCTCCAAAGGGCGGATTCATCGAAAATTTGGCCCCCAGGACAGGATGTGTGAGACGAAACATCATCGAAGAGCTAACCACTGGCTGACACGAGCTACTGGCCATGGCATAACTGGTAGATGGATTAACATGATAGCTGCAAGGCCGGGCGGAAGACTAAAGCGTTACGGTTGCGCTTTGCCTACCTCTATTTCTCACTGCACCTCGGATTAGAGGATTGCTGATCTCTCACGCGAGTTTTGCCGAGCGATCATGATAGAGAGAATGATTTTATCTTGTTATGAAACAACCAACGGTCTTTGGCAGCATCACAGCCATTGACAGGATTTACAACAATCCGGACACGCCTCATGATTCTGACATGGACTCTGACTGTGTCTGTCACGTACGCGCGACGGGCAGGCGCGATATCACGTGACGCGGTGCCGAGCACCACCACTAGAGTTCTCTACGAACTCTCTCTTCTAGTTAGATAGCTTAGACAGACAGACAGACATCAACAATCAGTGCTACAATTGAGCCCCCAATTGAATCACTACGATTCGCTTTTCCCCTATGCCATGATAGTGTCACACGAGACATGAGTGTCGAGGTGTCGTTATATCACCTCGACACCATTCAACAGCTTTCGTGTCGGTCAAGTATGTGTCCAGAGAAGATCATCTAATGACTAAGCAACCACCAGCATGTCAAAGACTTGTTGCAGTCAATCACAACCATTCGAGCCAGTGTCGTACTGCCTATACCAGCATCTTGAGATAGGTCTGGGGGGACACCATGTTTGAACGTCAATCCCGTAGCTTCTGAGAATTACAGAAATTTGAAACACAGAGTTGAAAGAGAAATACTCTATCATCAGATTGGCGCAAAGAGGCAATAACTCAACACCATGCTTACAGAACAGTTCATAATATCTGTCTCACAAGATCGATTTCATTGAGCTCCGTCTTCATGTAGAGAAGGGTTGCAACCCTGTTGTTTATGGAGATTCCGTGTTCTGAATGGTCAAGCGCCATCTACAGATCCCTTTTGGTCTGCTAGATGAGTGCATCGAATGGTGTTGTGGTGACTTACCTGCAGCTGTGTTGCAGTGATTGATATAGGGAGCTAGCGGCCATGCACGTTGAAGCTCCCAAGTGCCATGTCTTTACATGAAGAAGTCGAGTCTCTATGACCCCGCCTCTTACTAAGAAGAACAAATCACATGCCGGCTTTCTGGGCTTCTAATCGCCCAGCATGCGCGGGAGCTCACAACCTCGCCTTGCACCCACCATGGTTCGCAACTGTCAGTAAACTTACTGGTATGGTCGCCGAATCGGTTCTTGGTGGTTTCGTGTATCACTAAGACCGTCGAAATGACAGCCCGCTTCGACTGGAAAGCCAGCGGCACCAACAGAGCACGGTTCGAAGCCCTCACAAAGCTGCTACGTTTGCGATACCACGGCCAAGTTGAGCCTCCGTCTCGGTTCGATGAGTTGCCACATGATGCCGAAACCGACGGCGATTCCGTCTTTGACGACGTCGACTCCACTGTGGCACTAACGCTGGCGGATTTCAACCCCGATCGCCTGCGGAGAGCCTTTCTCGATAGACTAGCAGAACTAGTCGCTAACGAAAAGGGTGGTCGACATGTTGCCGCTACCATGATGGCCTACAGTCAAGACAAAGTTGATGTTTTCGTTACCAAGAACGACAAGTTTCGTCCGCATGACGTGACGTTCCTTGAGCAGATTGAAGCGCTACTGCGCCTCATTGCAGGTGGCCAGGGTTAGTCATGTGCTCCTTGATCTGTCTAATCTTGATACATTGAAGGATCCAGGCTGACCAAGACGTCGTGCCTCGGACTTAAAGACGGAGGTAGCCAACACAGTTCTATGCTATGGAAAAGTCTTCTTGAGCACTACGAGTTGAGGCTTCAAGGCTACATCGTTGACCTTCGACAACTTCTCAAACAGTGTTTCCCGCCCGAGGTCCCAGACAGCCAGTCTCAGGTCGTGGAATTGCCCTTGGTCTCTCATCTGCGGGGACTGCGAGACGCCGTCTTTGCCCAGTATCCTTCAACAACCACTAGAAATGAGATTTTGGTTGCTCAAGCTCACTTCATCTACAAGAACTTCTCAGTCAATGATTTTACTGGACTCCCTGTCTCTGCACGTCAGAATCTTAGAAGCTCTATTGGTTTTCTAGGAAGGCTCGAGGCATCCTTTAACGTCCTCGTAAGAGCTGCGGAAAGATTATCAGGTTTGGAGACCATCAAAATCTCTGCCGTCGGGCTTCCAGCCCACAACAATGCTGTCGCCAAGAGTAGCGAGGCAGATGTTGCGAAGTGGACTCTCGCCCAAGTCTTCAAACATCTGGGACGCGCCTTGACCGACGACCAGGTGCACACTCTGTTAGGGTCACCTGGCAAAAAGGTTCGGTGGACCAAGAACAAACTGCTCCAGGAGTTCAATAAATTGAAGTCATCGACTTGGGAGGTACACGCCGAGATACAACTGTTGCCGTCCTACATCCAGGCGATGACGACCAATGACACGATTTTCCAGTATATTGGCTGCAGTAAGAACAGCTGTTTCCTCTGCTGGCACTTTCTAGACCTCTTTGCAGGTATTAGGACGAGAGGGTGCCATGGGAAGTTGTACAATCTCTGGGGACTTCCAAGTTTTGAGGACTTGACCACTGCACAGAAGGAACAACTTGGAGCAACATTGCGGGATGTCGAAAGTTTGGTCAAGCGACACATATTGAACCAGGATGCCCAGTTCTTAGGGCAGGCGAAGGAGTCGACTGTGGGCGAGTCGTCAATCAAGACGACTATTCCAGGCTTTGGACAGCCTTCGATAACCAACAGAGTAGCTGAGTACCTCGAGAAGCAAAGGGCCAGTGTTACCTGGTCGAAAGGAAATGCAAAGTATGTTCTCTTGCTGACTCGCGTTTCAGTTGAATGTGATGTACAAAGGCTGATGTCGACAGAGAACCGCAACATCAGGAGGAGGTGACAGAGAACTTCGTGATTGATGAGCCCAGTGAGAATGTAACGTCCACCACTGGCCATTGCGGAAACAGTGACTGCAATAGAATCACCACCCGACGATGTTCTCATTGCGGCGGGCCCTGGCTCTGCAGCATCCAGTGCGAAGAAGCTACAGTCTACTTCCACAAGTTCTCCTGTAAACGCCGACCTATCACCACAGCGGATCTTCTGGAACGGGACTGCTATCGTGACCAACTCCCAGAAGACCCGCAAGTCCGTGAAGACTATGGGTTTCAGCGCTGCAGGAATCGCAACGAAGAGACAAACCTCTTCGGGCTCTATATCGGGGTCATCAAATACCATGAAGTCTCGAGCGAACAATTGCATCAGTGGAGGACAGAGGGCATTCTTGTCAAAAAGATCATAGAGGTATTCTCCAAGGTACCTGAACGATCCCGTGGCGGTTACTACCCCTGGTTCCTTCGCAACAGACACATCCTCAAAGGCGAACAGGCACTTACACGTGACGAGGACGACGTTGACAAATACATCCAAGAACGATACAATGAGGCGAGAGCCTACCTTGACCCAGCAGACCAAACCAAGGCGGTCGAAGATCTGACCCCTTTCGCAAAGCAATACTGCTTCTTGTTCCTCTCCATACTCCTCGACAGCAAGCACCCACCTCCGGAAATGGCGCACTTAGATCTCTGGTACGATTTCGGCTTCGTCGTTTGCCACAACACGCACGGGGAAAGCACACTCTCAAACTACTACCAGTGGCTCTTACTCGGCAACAAACCTGCGAGAGACCACTTCCAACATCTGCAAATGGAGCGTCGTGCTCCCTCAGACTTCGTAAAGTGCAGCTTCACTGAATTCTGGAAGGCTTGGGAGGAGGGTTCGTTAATGGACTTGTTTGATCAATACGGCACCTCTCGAGGCGCCGATTGTTACGGAGCCGGACTCGATCACCACTTTCCCGCGCTACGAGAGTTCCTATCTTACCCCGGCAAAAGTCCTCGCCTGTCGGTGTGGAAACTCAGACACTTCCTTGCGATCGAGGACGCGAATGTCCTGACGGTCCCACCGGTCACTGCGGCCGCCGCGGTCGAGTATGGATTCCGCCCGCAGCTGGACACGAGGACGAGGCTGGATCTTCGTGATTTCTATGTTAAAGTCTTTCAACGTGGATTGCTGCCCCAAGAGTTGGATAAGGCGAAGAAGAAGGGGAACATACATGAGATGGCAGATCAGTGGAGTGGCGGGCATGTTAGCGAGAGGGTCAAGAGGGTGTTGAGGGAGCTCCCAGCTGTCGTTCGCGTGGAGATCGACTAGATTGACAGTCATGCTGCGTGACTTGTATCTGACTAGAGATACGTGACGGCGCCCTTTGGCGTCACTGGACACAGGTCGTGTAATTCAATCAATGCGTATGGTAAGGTAAATCAAACAAAATTCTACAGCTTAGTATATAAGGCATTCCATTAAGAGCACCGATGTCAAGGACTTAGGCTTTGATCTATAGTGAGGATCATGAGTCAGATTTAACTTATATAGTCAACTACTATATGATATTATATTTAGTAACTAGAGATATGAACAATTGTTTTTATGAGGTAGTACTCGATAGAGTTACCCTAAACTTTTTGTAGTTGTGTATCCCCGCTGCAGGTCCCTGAAGCGGCTGACTTTCCACCCTTGGTCCTACACACGCTAATCAGCCGCCTTCGCAATAAGTCAAGCTCGCAAGTATGATTTCCACCACAGCAGTCAGCCTTCTTTATATGTGGAGATGTCGAACAACCTACAACCGAACGTATGCAGGTGCCTGAACTCTGTGCAGCCGCGTGCGCTGACACCCAATGGTCACCACACTCGAAAGACAATTGATGCGGCGAATCTCGAGACGCGCAGGGGATGTCAACGATAAAGCCGTGTTCGCCTACATCTTGACCGAACCCTAAGCTCATGTCACCCGTCGAACAAGAGGGTCGCAAG
Organism: Erythroxylum suave; assembly: GCA_027563595.1. NCBI lineage: Eukaryota > Viridiplantae > Streptophyta > Magnoliopsida > Malpighiales > Erythroxylaceae > Erythroxylum > Erythroxylum suave. The sequence continues at coordinate 13,185 of JAOSBN010013056.1, read as the reverse complement.
GTGAAGCGGCCGCGAAGCCGATCTCTTGAGCGAGCTCAGGACAGGCTCGTTGTAAAGAAGCAACGCGACAACAAACACCCGGATTGTTGGATACCAAACGCGCGATTCTGGGACACTCTACCGGAGATCGCTCTTACCCGCAAGGCCCTGGACGAGCTTGACCGCCGAAACAGACAACAAAAAGCGAAAGAGTCAGAGTACATTGGCCAGGACACCAAGGCGAGGCGTCCTCCACGACGGTCAGCACGCATTCGAGAGCATACCCTCAAGAATGACCGTTGTTTCTCACGGGAATTCGATTCCAGTTTGCAACGCTTCGCACGTGTCGGAGGACCAGATTTGACTACCATTCGAGGCGTAGGCTTTTCCTGCCGCGTCACAATCATTCCGGCTGACGATCGAGATAGTTTCCGAACCCTACAATGAGCGACCGCGCGGGCCGACATAGCAAGCGAGCCACCAGTTCGGGCCAAACTGCTTCGAGTCGTCGATCAACCCCTTACGATGCCAATTACGAGATGAAATTGGCTCAAGTAGGCATATCTCTGAAAAGAGAGAGAGACGAGCAACACAGTGTTGTGAGGCCAGCCAATCATGAAGATTCTATGACAAGACTTGCTCGACCTCGACCATCTCTGTCACCTTCTCAGTTCACCGAAAGAGACTTTCAGAAGTTTGAGGAGGACATGGAGCGTGCGTCCACAGAAAGCTCGACTATGCAACATTTTGTGTCTGTTATTGAAGGTGGAGAAGAACCTCACACCATGCGAGAGGTGCCATTCAATAACATCAAACCCTTCGATCCTGATATAGCCATAGCAGTACCTGACCTTTACAATGGAGCGCCACCACTATCCGTCGATCACAGGGTTTCTCGTGATCTTGATCGATACATCAACCCGTCTACGAACCCTAGCCGTCCTATCGCCCCAAACAATTTCTTGGAGGCTAAAAGCCGAAGCGGTCGCATTGATGTTGCACATCGGCAAGCAGCCCACAATGGAGCCATCGGTGCTCGGGCCATGGCAAGCTTACAGAGTTACCCATCGCAAACTATACAGTACGATGGGAACGCCTATTGCTTCACAAGCACTTATCACGATGGACAATTGAAGATGTATACAACGCATGCGGCAGTGCCTGATACAGCGGAGGAATCAGCACGGTACTACATGACGCCGCTGGGTTCTTTTTCAATGACTGGCAGCAGCGAAAACTTTCGTCAGGGCGCTACGTATTATCGTAACGCCCGGGACCTGGCGAAAGAGTACCGCGATCGCCTTATCCAGCAAGCTAATAAGGCAGCACAGCAGATACCTGGAAGCCGGCACAGTAGTCGAAGTCGCAGTCGCACGACCAACACAGTTTCTAGCGTGCGAACGGCTGGTCAGAACCAAGAACGTGAACGTTCAGATACTGACACTTCTATAGACGAGCTGGCCCTTGATATACCAGTCAAGCGCCCACGGCGCTCGCGGGACGATGATCCCAGCTGATTCAAAGACTAGAGAGCTTTGACTAAGGTTTAATCGAGCTTGGACTGAGCCTGAACTGAGCCTGGACTGAACTTGAATTGAGCTTGGGTTGAGTAATTAAGATGTGATCTTATAGCACATAAGAGAATTATAGAAACAGATTATCGTATCTATATATACATCTGAGACTACGGAATACTTGCGACCCTAACAAAATCAAGCTCTATCTACTACATGATCTACACCATCAAATATGCTATCAGTAGTAGCTATACCATAGTAGTATGTCAGACGCGATTGTAAGGTCGGCTACTATAGTTCCACCATAAGACATCAGACGGCTAGAGCCGCATGCCATCAAGGTTCTCATCTTTTTCTTTACATGAACCGTTGTAGATCAACATGTCGTGTGCTCCTGGTCATGGCCAAAGTAGATGCCTATGCCCCATTTAGTTGAGATTTAGATATCTCTAATAAGTCGCCGGTTCTCAGATCCTCATGCGCCGCGGCCGTAGGCACACTATTGTCGTTTCCAGACATGAACATCATAGGTGAGCCAGAGGCTACATCGTCCGTCGACGCATTCGCCTGGTACGGCACTTGGATAGTCAATGACACGTCGGAATAAACACTTTGTCATCTCGTCTTGTTGTAACCTGCGTCTCAATTCTGTGAGTTCTGGTGTGGACGTAGCAGTATTAGAAGTACATCAGGCACTTAGGCATACCGCCTTGTGGGGCTGCGGCACGGGCCTCATGAATAGGCCCATCCGCCATGCTGAATGTGAACTGTTCAATGCGGGTGTGCGGTAGCGACTTTGAAAGTCTTGATGGTTCGCTTGTTGGATTACGGTTCGGGCATGGGTGTGACGCGTCTCTTTGGAGGCTACGTAGCTGTGCAGTTCGTGATGCGAGCACTAGTGCTTGATTCACAGACTGTCAGGAACCACTAATAGCTTGAATGGCTTAGATGAGCGGTGAGAAAATTCAAGGACCAATTCACAACCAAACCGTGTGTCACAGAGCTATCAATATATATGCGAGTATGAAGGTAGGTCAAGTCGATGTTGAATCGAGTGGGGGAGAGAAGGGAGAGTCAATTGACATGTCGACTGACAGGCAGGGGCAACCAGGGATGCCGACATGGTCTGTTCTCAACTGCCAGCATTGCTTGACTCAGCTTGACCGGCAGATCCTGGTCCTTGTTGCTGCTTCGATTTCTGCTTCTCCTTGTCATCAATGTTCTTCATTCTTTGAAGCGCTCTTGCTCTTGCTGCTTCCTGCGCTCGTTGCCTTGAGGAAGCATTAGCTGCTTGTTGTTTCTTGGATTCTGATGTGTGTCAGTATTGCCCCAACCGTGACTTGTTGTTGTGCAACCTACCTTGAGAGATGGGACTGAAGAAGGAGTTGATTTCTCCACCGTCTTGCAGTATTTCCAGATCTTCATCGATCGACTGGCAGTCAGCAGCACCAAGCACGACGTCAACGTCCATGTCAACAACGATCTCAAACTCCGACCCATGGAGAAGATCGTATCCCTCAACATGCCAGTTGAGCCTCAGCAGCGTGAGATCGGTCTCATCCAGGACGCCTTCTCTATCCTTAAGCGTTTGTGCAAAGGCATATGACATGCTGCTCTTGTTGTCTGATCTCTTCAGCGTGGCTTCGACGAGGACCCTTTGAAATCTGCTTCGAGGATTCAGGAAAACAAGCGCGATACTTCGTGTCTCATTCGAGACATTTGTCACATCTTCGCTCGGTGGTGCAGGTTGGTCAGAATGCTCGCTGACGTTCATCCTGGATATGGAAACGATACGGCTTCTGGCTCTGGGCACTAAAACAGTGCGTACGTACCGCCGAATTCACGCAACTCTTTTATAACCTGATGAAACGACCTATTCAGGAGGGAAGTAGGCTGTGCGTTTCCCACGGTATCTCAGATCAACTGCATTGACGACATCACCTTTGAGCTTCTGGGTGTTGTCCGTCATTTGAGCCAATGAGACCGAGAGCAATGCCCAGCGATGCTCAGCGATTAGAATCGACATCCTGGACAGGGTTTCATGCTAGCTGCCTTGTACGATTCTCATCTCTTGCCTGGGTAGTGCTGAACTGTCAATGGCGGTGAGTGAACTATACCAACGTCAGGCGCGAGCATTGGACACCACGGCTTCAATGTCCAACACCACCATCAAGGCCGCAGCCAGGTCAGACGCAGTAGCCTAACAAATTGACCACCGATTAAGCGCTGCTGCAAAAGACTGTGCTGTCGGGCGTTATGTCCTGCACGTCCACCAGAATCGGCGTCGACATCATTCGCTGCAACGGCTTGGAGACATATGGTGAGCACCAATCCTGAACACATGCGCATGGGGCGAGTAGCGAAGGTCCTTTGATCAGAAGACTAGCGTCATGACACACCTTTTGACTCAACAAGACCTCCCATCGGCGTTTAGATCGAACAGTTTGGGGAACGACAGCCTTTTCGTCATACACATCAAATTCAACCCAGATGAATCTGCCACTATCCAAGAGCTCCACGAGACAGTTGTGAGCACCCAAGCACTCCAGTGAGGTCCCGTTCAGCATTCGCCAATAGCGAGGAGGGCAAGACTTGTCATCGTGGGCCTCCACGCCCAGCCATCCTGTTGCCTTTGCCGCTCTCGAGGACATCAGCGAGCCACCACCGGAACTGTCCATATTGGTCGAGGCTACGGTGTGCTTTGTGCCGGTCACTGAGTGATACCCCCAAATGCCTGTGAACCAATGCTGGGCGTCCAATCTTTTGTGGTTTTCGATGAGAGCAAGAGTAATCGTCTCGGATCTCCCACTGCTCGTGTTTGTGCTCACGAACGTTCCAACCTTCCCTGAAGCTGGTATGGATCGCTTTCGCGTCAAGGAGCACCTACAGGTGGGTGAACTTCCAGCGCCTGCACTTCTACCTTGTGCGTGAGCACTAGATGCGAGGTGTGAAGGTGCTTTCGTGACTACATTGGTTTCGATGGGCTTGGCTTGGGGATTGCGAACTGACTGGCTCTCAGACGTATGACATGGTACCCTGACAGCTACGGTCGGATGACTAGACGGCCGATTCTTGGTTCTTTGCTGCAGCAGTGTACGCAGTAGATTTTCATAAGCTTTCATCCGAGCCCGGACCAGCTTGGTCCCTCCCAACGACCCAACAGTCTTTCGTCTGCCACTCTGCGACTTGTGCATCTTCTAAGTATCCTCGAGTGTGCGATGAACACGTTGACGGAGTCCACGTTGCACGAATTCAACGCGCCTTCAGCCTTGGTGACAAAAATTTTAGATGCCGGTGTCGAAACTGTATCAACTGCACATGGCTCGTGCTGAGCGGGATCGCTGCGCTCACACCGACGGACACTTATCAAACAGAACCCTGGGAAAATCCAGCTGCTGGCTCTTACGATGTGGTTGCAGAAAACCAGCTCCCGGTTTGCCACTCGGAGGAAATCCAGATGACAACTGATCTTGCTTTGAGACTGTTGCGGAAACCGTGGGTCACACTTCTTCTGATGGTTTCCTGAGACTGGAAACCGGAGTGAGATCTTCGAGGAACAGGTCTGGAAGGGGGTTGGATTTCGCGTTCGGGTGCTCGCGTGGAAGGGGCCAACCGTACCACGGTAACGGAAAAGGTGGTAACGCGTTGATGGAATGGTTCAAGTCAAGGGGGAGATGCGTGTGAAGTCAACAAAAACTGTGGCAGACTGCACAGGGAGGCTCAGGAACATGAACTTTGGAATGATTTAATGTTGTGGTTGAGCTTGGGGTATAAGTTGTGCGGTGTTGGATTATTGCAGCCGGAAGTATACCTTTTCACCCACACAAGCCCAAACGCAAGTGGACGGATCCACGCGTTTTTGCTGACAACCTGAGCCCTCCGCAGAACCCATATTCTCTGACGACTGCGTTTAGTCGGAAAATGGAACATCATTCTCATAAGATGGTCAAACTGGTCCAAAGAATATAGCGCTCTGTATCCAGAGCAATGTCAACTGGGCTGTTCTGCAACAGCGATGCTCATAACGGTCCAGAGGTACTGTGTTCAAGGGCGTGCCACGTGACCAAGAGAATGATCTACCATCTCCATCTCCATCTCAGGACGTTAGTTTCCTCGAGAGCATACAACATTGTCAAGTGCGCGACCTTAAAAGATCGGTCTTTTGGTACAGCCAAGCCTCGTGAGAGTTTGGTCAGGGAGACGTCCTACCAGTGATGGCCTTGTATGGAAAAGAGAGGCACGCGCGACATGATGGAATCTTCGACTCCTCTGCACGGACAACATTGTCGCCAACGGTGTCCCGACACTTATATACCCGAGAAGCTGGCAAATGCTCCTACGGGTTACACCGGCTTTGGAGCGGCACGAAGCGAGGGAATCTGTGTGCAGCTTTTGGCGCTGCAGCCAATCAAGAGCTGGCAGCTTTGGAGGGCGTAAACTTTGTGGCATGATCCAGCCGAAACTTCGGCTAGCATGGGTGAGATTGCCACGTCGGCTCCTCCTATCTCCGTCAGTCGCCCATGCTGCTCTGCCATTCTCCTGACGTAGGCAGGGCAATCGGGTGCCAGACAGCTTGTGACTTGTCGTGATGGCTGTGCAGCGAACCCTCTGGTAGATGGCAGGGCAAATGGACTATAAGATCGGCCTAGATGGCAAGAGAGATATTCAGTCGAATAATTCTTAGGTCATTGACAGTCCAGGTAGTGCTTGATCTGCCTGCCGCTAGCGCACCGTCAAAGCAAGCCAAAGCTGAAGGATGGGTAACTATCACGAACTGTCGCTTGTGATGAGCACTTACCCTGGTCTGGCCATCTTCAGGCGGTTCAAGAAGGCGAACGTACGCCATGTCTTGATCCTGCAAGCCCAGATTGAGAATCTGGAAAACGACCTCGGCCGTGTCGTCCAGCAAGACAGACAATCGGACAATGAGGTACGAAGGAATTTGGAAAAAGAGGTGTTGAGCATGATGGAGCACAAGGAAGACGAAGAGTTTCGGGAACAATGGGACAAGATTACGCGACTTGGAACTCTGCTGAAAACCTACGGCAAGTGGCAGCACTACTCTCACCAACCCCACTCATGAGTCTGACCATTCACATTAGATGAAGCGCTGCTCCAGCTGCAATCGGTTCTGCGTCTCCCGGCAGCAAGCAAGAACAACCTCGCCGCCCTCCGCAACTGGCTCAAGCATGCGGAGGGTGGTAACGGATTCTTGCAGGCGTTCGAGGAGCGCATGTTTGACGATGATGATGACCTGACCTCTCTTATCGCGTCGGATGAAAGCAAAGATGTGATTTCTACGTGGATCGACGGGCCCTTCATCTCATTCTTCTACCGTACGATTGGCCACAGATTCAAAGATCACACTCTGCCCGTCTGGGATCCGACACTAACAACGGCACCTACGATGACTCCCCTAGACTTCTACCCGGACAGTAGTGCTATAGTCACGACTATCAGCACTGTCTTCGCTTCTACTCTCCCAACACTCAGCATCTTTGTCCTCTACTACATACGGTCACCCATCCTAAGGCTGGGTATGATAACTCTGTTCACATCGCTGTTCAGTTTCATCCTCGCAGTATTTACGAACGCGAAGCGGTCGGATTGTTTTGCAGCCACAGCGGCCTTCTCTGCAGTCCAAGTCGTCTTCGTGAGCACGACTGGCACTGACGGCTTGTCTCAAGCAGGCTAATGAGATAATGGCACTGTGAACACAGCTGTGATCGATCCAGATCTGCATTCACACTCTGCAATTTGCCTTTGAGCGACGTGTAACGTCTTGCTGCACTTGGAAGAAGAGCTTTGCCACATCAGATCGAGGAATCCTGGTTTCCACTGTACTCTGTCAGATACGTGTTTCTTGCAATCAAACGAGGCAGAGAGAATGATACCTTATGCTTGTTGTTGTTTCTTTGACTCTTCCTGACAGGTTGTCCTCTTTTCATACTATCGCTCACACAGGTCAGATGCGAGAGCTGAAGTCGTCGAAGAGTAACTGTTTTCGAGTCTCCAATCTTACATTTGCACAACCAAAACCTCCTTATCATGGTCGGATCCGAGCACATGATCCTACTTGTCACGAGCCTCCCAATCGACTGAGACTACTGAAAAGCCATCCCTGAAACCCTGTTCGGAGCGTTATCTCGATTCCCTTGTATTACTCTCCTCAATCAAGACCAGGTTTGCGAGATCGGGACGGGTACAATATGCGGAACATGCGTAAGAGAATCTCACACCTCGCGCACCCAGTCAGAATATGACAGACTTCCTTGCTATTGAAGATTCGTGACGAGCAAACAATTACATGACATTTGTTACAACATGTCCATTGCACAATCACATGTCCCACCAGAGGATCCCTTGGATATCCAAAGCACATAGCCAGATAGCCCTGGTGAAGTTTGCCACACAACGCGTCACAGTCGGAAGTGCCATTGGTGAGATATGATGTACACTTGAGCAAGTGTGGGCATGTAAGGGTTGGTCGAGGCTCGAGCTCATCAGAGGCTAGCGATCGGTGTCAAGGTGTGAGTGTCGCGAAAATCACTCGGTTGATGACGAGATTTGTAGAAGGGATTGCATCCCTTAGCAATGATACAACTATCTGAACACATGCATCTAATTACATCTTGGGCTTCGCACCAAGCGATTCTCACTTCGACAGTAAGCACACAATGTCTGGAATTCATGGCAACTTGCTCAAGGTCCCGGATTTGTGCTCGAGCCACTTGTATACCCTGCTGTGTTGGTTCGTGCCGCCTGCCTCTTATTCTCCTGGTCTTGCTGGTATTTCTGAGCGGCCCTTTGAGCCTCCGCTTCTCGTGCGGATGCGTTGGCTTTGCCTTTCTTTTTGTCCTCTGCACAGCGTCAGCCATGATCTGCTTCGTTCATGTACACGGACATAAATACCTGCGGATTGCTTAAGTTGTACAGGTCCCATGCAAGGGGTCTCCTGAAGCTGTTCCAAACGCGCGCAGCCATGTCTGCCAAGAATGATTCCCTGTTGGTGAGCACAATTTGGAATAACCTGCAAGGTGAGCGGTATGTGATCCCTGGTCGATGCCAGTGGTCGAAGCATGAGGTGAATGGTCACCATGTTAGTCGGAATGGGGACTTGGGCGATCTGGTAGAGCTGTCGAGCAAGATTTTCTTGAATCAGGTCCCTTTCATGGGCTATGCTTTGGAGGGCTGGCAACTTCCCGCGCACTAAATGTGTTCCCTCCTCTTTCCATTCGATGTCGACACGCACCTCACGTGGGAATCTTGTTTGCAGAAAGGGCATCTCTCGATCGCTGTGTCTCGTGAAGATTGGTCTATCTATTTTGTCTAACTTTTCTCCTGTCCTCTAACCATCCCATCTCTTATATAGATAACATTTCCAGGTACGCTGCTTCTCTCTTCCCTCAATCGAGGTCGACTACACCGCTGTCAACGTTGACGGGGCGCAAGGCTTTCGATGGCATGGTCACAGGCGCGAGACCGCCGTTGGTCGAATGGTTTCAAGACAAGAACCGCTCAAACTGCATTGTTGTCGAACCCAGTCTTCTGTGAATCGGGCATTGACGCAGCTCTTTGACTCTCTGACGAATGCAATAAATGGCTCGTAAGAGGCGGTCAAGATGGGATCAAAGTCGTTGGCTATGGTCGAAAGACGAGGCATATCAACGGCCGCAGAGAGGGTGAAAGCAGGCAATGACCCAAGCAGAGTGCAAACACATCGTATGACTAGGGTCGATGGGGAAGATGGTGTATGACAGCTAGATCTCATTGGCGCTGACCACCTCGGTGGTCTCCTCTGACGATGGCTCTTCGGTTTGACCTTCCAGGGGGTCAAGAATTAATTTAGCCTTCGTACATGTTTTGACTGAGAGAATGCAGCGGTTTCCTTCCATCACCTTGTCGTCGAATACACGGAACTCAATCCAATATGGCTTCTCGGTTCCTGGAAAGTAAATTGAAATCCAGCAAAACAACTGCGACTCTATCAGTCTCTCACAGCCTCCGAAGGGTCGAGCCGCTGCCACAGGACATGGGTATTCAGATATTCTGAGTCCCAGTCTTCTCGCGAGCCCCTCTGCAATAGCGTTCAGCTCGGCGCCAGTGTCTCTCAGTGCATGAATAAGTTGGGCTGGATCATTTCTACAACTGAGGGTGAGCATTTCAACCAGTGCCAATCGTTCGCTTTGGGTAGGAATCTCATTTGTGATTATACCCGCCTTGCTTTGCAACCTCAACGCTCCTAAGGGGCTAAAGAAAGACTCCATTCGTCTCAAATCGCTACTCGGTGTGGATTGCAAGCGCAGACTTGCACCTTTATCGCCAGGTGCATCTGCATGTCGGAGAACATGCATGCGCGCTCCCTTTTCCTCACTGGTGCTCGGCTGTCCTCGCTGACGACACGCTGCAACCGCTTCTAGGTTGTCTATGCAAGGCGCAGCTTCAGAAGATGCTTGGTGTTCGCCCCTTTTGCTCTCTTCGTTGACTGTGTCGGACATGGATGCAGTCTTCGCTGTATCTTGGTCTCTCTTGAGACTGATATTAGCATCGACTTCTTCAAGCCAGAGGTCGAGTCGTTGGCATTCTGAAGAGAGGGCATTTATCCGCTCACGAGCACTCTTTCTATCTGCTAGTATTTCGAACCGGAGTTGTACCAGACTCTCCAAGTCAGAATACGCTGTGTTTTGGAGAACCTGATCCTGTTTCATTCTGGATTTATGCTCTTGTACGCTGGATTCGGAAGCCTGACGGCGGTGTTGCTGTGTACAATGGCAGTCGTTACAACAGGCTTCTGATAACCAAGCCTTCTGCTCAGCAGCACAAGCGGTTGGTTCAGGCACAGAAGAGCCAACAAGAGCGGCTGGTATCCAATGTGAGCGCGAAATGATTCCTTTTTTAATTCCAGATTGACTCGGTTGTCCGGGTTTGTCTTTGTCAATTGCGTCAACACCGACCACCACAGTTCCGGACGCGATTATTCGAAGCTGTCGTCTTCTCAATATGCAGGTATCAACTCAGAGTGTTTGAATTCACAAAGTGATACTGCAGAAAAAATGAAGTGGCAAATCACGTCGAGAAGAAGTTCAGAGGGATGTTCGATTTTCGAAGACTGTCACCACGCGATTGAGGAAGGTAATACTCGGAGCGGGTTTCGAAGGGACGGAGCGATAACTCTGACTATTGCAAATGCAGTGGGATCTGTTCGAGAACGACAATTCTAAGCATTGAATGATATCGTCAGGTAGTGATGACACCGCAGGGGATTCGTGTGTGCGCGTTATGGAGACCCTAACCAAGCCGTGGCTGGAAAAGAAGATGCCGCCGCGCATCAACAACCAACAGCGCGTGAAATAGGTGGCTCACACATCCCATCGATGTTCAACGACGCAGTACGGAATACTTTGGAGCCCATTACGTTTTGAAGTCTTCTCAGATGGATCAATCACAAAGAAGCAACGGGACCTACCTTCGTGCCGTTCTCGAGATGGGGATTGCTCTTCGCGGTAGGACATGGCAGTACTAGCACATCTTCACTGCTGTAAAGCTCAGAAAAATCTCGAGTAAGGGAGACGGAATGAACTACGACGAGCTACGACAGGCAGGAGGCACGGTAATGTAATATTCCATGTCAGAGTGGAAGCAGGCCAAACGCATGGGCCGCGGCGTCACACCACACACAGAGTCTGGTCTCGTTCGCACTGATGATGGCACTGCCAGGATGCGGCCACGTCGCAAAGCACATGGATGCCGCGGTTTATGAACGATATTTGGGATGCATATTTTGCTGCCTGAAACGGGCATGAACTGTATTGCTATTGTAGTGTCATTCGCTGGCCCCAGCACGTCTTCGGACGCTAAAGTGCTATTGGAGCTTCCCCCGGCTTCAAGTACAACTAAGGCATGACCCGTGCCGTGCTGCCACTGCTAGCTCGAACATCATGAGGCGATGGAGCTGCACGGAGGATAGCTTTCTCACCTAAGAGAACCTTAATTGTCGTTCGACCCATTTGGCCGATGGATTCTGTCATCGCGAATGTGACAGAGATGTGACTTGCATGTGCTTCGGCTGGGAATGCCTTCGCTGTCTTGAGCAAGTATGTCGATGAGAAGCGGAGATGGCATTCCGATCTGTAGCAGTCGTCGCCCAGCTTGGCAGCTTCACCTGCAGGATCAGGTCGCTTACATATCGAAATGCATGTTTGCCTTGGGTATGATAGTATCTTCGCCCAAGGCAACCTGACGAGTGAGAGACTTTCACATTCTTGAAGAGTGTGCTATATTTGCTGATCAGATACGATATCACACAGGGTTGTCTATTTAACCCATGACCGTTGCGCTCGACATGGCTTACAACAAATCTCTCCCTCCGGCAAGACAGTCACCATGTCGAACCCTATCCTACCGAGCCAGCAATCGCTGAAAGGATACAATCTGCTGGCGAACATGATGGCTGAACATGCTGACCTGGCTATATTCCGACAGTTCATGTCGGCACACTATTTCGACCTCATGCTACAACAGGCCGAGCTTAGCTACCTTCTCCATGACCTTGGTGGCATCAAGGGAAAGGACATGAACAGTCCCGATGTCGACGTTCGCCAGTTTGACACTTGTTTTGAGAAACTCGCAGCCTCGCGTGATAATGCTAATTCAAACACTCAGTGGAATATGCAGATGGAAGTCCGTCTCAAGTTGAAGGAGTACAGTAGGTTTTTTCCCCCTTCCCCTTTCACCAGCTTGCCGTTGGTCAAGACCGGTTGAACTGACAGCGAGCACATAGCGGACCACCTCATACAGGTCCATAACCTCATCAGGCTTCCGAACAGAAATTCCACTGATTTCGACGTTCTCCACCGCTGGCTCGACAACGACCATGGAGGCAAAAAATTCACCAAGAGTATAGAGTATCTTGTGTGGGGCCAAGGAACGCAGAACGACCTGGTTTCGCTCAGCGGCCACGGTGTTGATCAGGATGCTCTGACGCGCTTCTTCGAAAGCCGGGTCCTGCGCTGGCTCAACAACCACGGTCTCAGCAGGCTCAAGGCGAAACCGAGAACGTTCCGCGACCCCTTTATGCACATGACCGCAGACACGCGGATTGAAATCTACTCCGACCGCGCGATCGCTCGCTCGTTCGTGGTGCTTTGCGTCATCCTCTCGTCGCTGCTGCCCGCCATGTCCATCTTCGCGCTCTACTACGTGCGCAGACAGCTGCTTCGCCTGGGCCTGATCCTGGTGTTCAACGTGCTCTTCAGCGCCGTCGTCATGTTCGTCACCCCGGCAAAGAGGGCCGAGTGTTTCGCCGCGTCGGCCGCGTTTGCTGCCGTCCAGGTCGTCTTTGTCAGTACGAGCCCGGCGGCCGGCGTGAGTCCGGATCAGTGAGCTGTCCGTGTGCTTCGTTGGCGCATTGCGACGGTTTCGTGGGCTGTGTGTTCTGGATTGCTTATAGGAGCAGGCAGATGGTAGGCAATCATGAAGGACTTGAGGAATGAGAGACCTGGTCATATGTCTACGCAGTAGAAGCTTGGTCTGAGATTGCTTGTCCATGAGAAGATATGGATATGGTCAAGCTGACGCAACGAATTTAGCACAGTTGGTAACTCGAGTCGTTGGATCATTGTAAGATCTATGTTATCAAATATTGTTTACTATTATTCGAACGATTTCACCCAGTCCTGGAGAAGTTTCC
>JAOSBN010013046.1:0-18168 GCA_027563595.1 Erythroxylum suave | reverse complement strand
TGATTCAATCACAAGTTTCATATAAACTTTACGATAATCTGTTAACAAGTTCAAGAAGTTCTTATTATTTGTATTTATGAAAAGGATACACCATTCAACCCCCCTTCTTGTGTATCTAGTTTATCGCATACAAGTATCTTATTGATGTGTGATTTACTTCAGTGATATCTCCTGAGTATGTGCTTAGACCTCTGTTAAGACCTTGATTCCTTGGTTTGAGCAATAGCCCCATTTTTGTCACAATACAACAATAATGGGTCTACTATGCTAGGAACCACTCTAAGTTCCATAACGAACTTCTTGATCCAAACAACTTCTTTTATCGCTCTGTAGCTATAATGTATTCTGACTAGGTCGTCAAATCTTTAGTCGTCTCTTGTTTGGGACTCTTCTAACTGACTGCTCTACCTTTTAGTGTGAAAATGTTACCTGACTAGGATTTGGATTCATCCTAGTCAGATTGAAAATTGGCATCTATATGCTCACTCATTATGAGATCTCCATTTCCATATATTAACAATACATCCATAGTTCTTCTCAAGTACTTTTGGATATTCTTGACAAACACCCAGTGACTCTTACTAGGATCCGATTGATATCTGCTCGTAACACTTAAAGCATACCATATATTAGTTCTTGTACATAACATAGCATACATAATTAATTCTATTGCCAAAGCATATGGGATCATACTCATGCGAGTCCTCTCATTTTGTGTCTTGGGACACATAGATTTCGAGAGTTTTATCCCATGAGTCATAGGAAGAAACCCTCTTTTGGACTGCTCCATGTTAAACCTATTTAACACTTTGTCTATGTATGTTGACTATGAAAGACCTAGCAACTTCCTTGATCTATCTTTATAGATCTTTGTTCCTAATATATAAGTTGCATCTCCAAGGTCTTTTATGGAAAAATTCTAGGACAGCCAAACTTTGATTGATTGTAAACTTGAGACATCATTTCCCATTAATAATATGTCATCCATATATAACACAAGGAATTGTGAGAAACCAAACTCATTGATTGTCTCATCAAATTGGATGTTCCAATCCCTAGATGCTTGCTTTAATCTATAAATAGATTTTTGAAGCTTGCATTCTCTTTTGCCGTCTTTGGATATGAAGCCTTCAGGTTGTAACATATACACATTCTCAACAAGGTTCTCGTTTAGGAAAGTTGTCTTCACATCCATGTGCCATATTTCATAATCATAATGAGCTATAATGGCTAGGAGTATTCTTATGGATTTAAGTATGGCTACGGGGCTAAATGTCTCCTTATAGTAAACTCCTTGTCTTTGATGATAACCTTTAGTGACTAACCTCATTTTATAGGTGATCACATTACCTTCCATGTCAATTTTCCTTTTGAAAATCCATTTGCACCTTATGGGTTTTAACCCGTCGAGTGGATCAACCAAAGTCTATACTTGGTTTTCATATATGGAATCCATTTTGAACGTCATATCTTGAAGCCACTTTCATATTTTGAACTCTTTAGAGCCTCTTCTTAGGTTATAGGCTCATCGTCCTCTATGAGCAATACGTCATTGTGTTCATTTATAAGAAATCCATATATCTCTAGAACATTACGTATCCTACTTGACCTATGAACATTTTGTTTGTCAGAAGGTTCAACTATTGTCTCATTTCTATAGACAACAATTTTAGGTTCAGGTAGTTGATCGGCGTATGTTTGAGCATTATGAACTTCATCAAGTTCAACTTTGCTCCCACTATCTTCTTTTAGAAGAAACTTTTTCTCTAAAAAGACAACATGCTTGGAGAAGAAAATCTTTTACTCTAAAGCATTATAGAATTCATATCTAATTGCTTCTTTAGGATATCCTATAAATAGACATTTATTAGGTTTCACTTCAAGCTTGTCTGATTGAATCCACTTCGCATAAGGTAGACAACCCTAGACTTTCATATGATAAAGTTAGGGCCTCTTGTTAGTCCACATCTCATATGGAGTAACTTCAACTACTTTACAAGGTACTTTGTTTGTCACATAAAAAGCAAACTCGAGTGCATAACCCCAAAAGAATTTTGGTGGATCTACCTATCATTGACCTTACCATGTCCAACAAGGTTCAGTTTCTCCTTTCATCCACACCATTATGTTGCGATGTGTAAGGTGGAGTCCACTGGGATACTATATCTTTGAAAAAAGCTAGAAATTCCTTGTTTAAGTATTCATTGCCTCGAACTGATCGAAGTATCTTAATACTTCTATCGAGTTGTTTCCCTACTTTATGTCTAAATTGTTTGAACATTTCAAATGCCTCAGACTTGTATCTCATTTGATACACATACCTATATTATGAATAATCATCTATAAAAGTAATGAAGTATACAAAACCACCTCTACCATGAATGAAAATCAGACCACATACATCTAAATGAATTAAGTCTAGTAACCCATTCACTCGTTCACCCTTTCTTTAAAAGGTAATTTTGTCATCTTGCCTAATAAGCAAGATTCACATGTGTCATATGATTCATAATCAAATGACCCTAGGATACCATTCTTATGTAGCTTAATCATGCGTTTCTCACTTATATGGCCAAGTCGACAATGCCATAAGTAAGATGAATTTAGGTTATCTTGTTTTTGTCTTTTATTTTCATTGATATTTAAAATTGGATTGTATGTATCTAATATGTAAATTCCATTGCACAATGTAGCAGTACCATACAACATTTCATTTAACCTAATTTAACAACCATTGTTTGAAAAAGTTAAGTGAAATCTTGTTTTATTAAGACATGAAGCAGATACAATGTTTTTAGTCACAACGAGTACATAACAACAATTTTCCAAAGTTAACTCTAGCCCACTAGGAAGATACAAAACATGTGTCCCTATAGCTAATGCAACAACTCTTGCTCCATTTCCCATACGTAGGTCCATCTTTCCCTTCTTGAGCGATCTACTATCCCTGAGACCCTACATATCAACATATATGTGTAAGCCACATCTGATATCTAATACCTAAATAATATGATTAAAAATAGTATTAATCTCAACGACAAATATCATACCTAAAGTAGACGGTTGGGCATCTAATGCCTTCTTTTGTTTCAGCGACTCTAGATAAGCTTTACAGTTCCTCTTCTAATGTCCTTCCTTGTTGCAATAGAAGCATATCCCCTTTGGTGTTATCTCCTATGCCTTCTTCTTAGCTACACCTCCCACTAGCTTCTTAGACATCTTTTTCTTCTTTTAGTTCTTCTTTCGAGAACTAGAAGCAAAGTCGACCAGCATCACAGCGTTACTATAACATCCCATTCCCATATTAAGGGTTAGAGCCTGGAGTACCATAAATACGAAATAACAATAAGAGATTAAAAAAAATGCATTTCATACTCATGCATAACATAACATTTATGTGCGTGAATTTGATTATTGCACACATTACAATAATTTGTTCATGCACTCGTTTGACATTTTTGGGTATAAATAATTGTTTTAATATGATTATAATATGAAATTATGGATTTTGTGTCTTAAAAATTTAGTTGGTGTGTGTAATTTATGATTTAGAATTTTTAGCAAAAGTTGAGAATTTTTTGGAATTTTGGGTAATTATGGACTAGTAAAAATGCCAATTGACAGAACAAGTAATAAATGGTAGTAGAAATAAGTGATGAGTGACAAAAGAAATAATTGATATATGATATTGGGATTTAATGAAACATATCATTTAAAATTGGGAGCCAATTGGATTAGAATTGGGAGACAAATGGACTAGCATTTTAAAAGACTAAAAGAGGACCATGAGAAAGTGACATGTGGCAAGTGTCAAGTATCACTTGCCACACCACTTATTAAACCCACGGTTTTTATTAAGTGAAAGACCAACCCTTATGTTGGTCTTTCACTAGCTATTTGCTTCTCTCTCTTCTTAAGTCTCTCCCATATTCATCTTCTTCATTTCTTTTTCTTCTCCATTTATAATTCTTGCTCTCCCCATTCCCAACCTTGATTTTTGTTAACAATAAAACCATCCACTCCAAGATCCTTGTTGCCCTTTTCATCTTGCTACAAAATGACCCAAACCGCTCCTTGAATGATAATGGTCGTGAGATACATGGGAAAGCTAGGGTTAGGTGATTTTTGAAGATTTTGAAGCTTAATCAAGTAAGTAGCATGTTTTGAAGCTTAATCAAGTAAGTAGCATGTTATTCTTCTTAAATTGTTGAGTGAAACATGCATGATGATAGTTAGATTTTGAAAGATCTTGAAATGGAAATAAAAACATATTGGAAGTAGATGAGAAAATGAGCTTATAGTTGTCTTATTTTTTTAATGTATATTGTGAGTGATAATTTATAAATTTTTAGGGAGATGATTTTAGCTAGAATGACCATTTTAAATGTTGTATAGTGAATGCAGAAATTTATAAAGGGAAGGTATATGTTTATGTTCTGTTTTGGGTGTTTATGATCACTCATCGAATTTGATTTGTTTGTGAAGGATATTGAGTTGAAGTGTAAGTAGTAATGAAGAGGAAATAATGATAACATGAGCTCGAAATGATATACTAAGCAAAAGAGGTGAACTAGGATGAAAATGATGATGAAGTGTCCTAGAGTATGTTATATGCAAGGTTTTTACTGAACATACATCTATATTTTGTCCATAACTTGACTTGTGAATATCCAAATTGGATGGATTTTAATTTGGAGTAAACTAGAAACATATGGATACAATTTTATGGAGGAATCAAATTTGAATTTTGTTCTTAAGAGTCTTGAAATTTGTCTTGAAGATGAGAATTGTATGTTGTTGTGGTATGAGAACAATCTATAGTATTTTTGATATAACTTGCAGATAACTGAACCAAAAGGCATGAAATTGATGTAATTAGACACTTAAGAATATAGGAACATTTTATTAGAAGAATGTGTTGCCTAAATACCTCATTTTCGAGGTCATAATGGATTTGGACTTAATTAAGCCTTCAAATGAACATAATTTAATATTGGAAGAGTTGGTTAAATACGTGTTAAGTTTTGATTAATCTTGATGTTATTCTTTAAGTAAAAGCATGTTTGATGCTAGTGCATCTAAATGTGAAATTTTAATATTTTTAAATGAGGCCATAACATAGTGAATCAATTGTTTGATGCTTTATGAATGAGATATGTTATGGAAAAAGGATTGGATTGCATGAATGATGGGATTTAGTTTAATGTCATAAATCAAATGATTATTGGTTGATAGTTTAATGCAATCAAATTGGTATTTAAATTAGTGTGGAACGATGTTATGGTAGAGGAAGTGGATTATGGAAAAATCATGACCTGACAAAATAGTTTCCGTCATAATTGTAGCCCTTGAAGCACAATTGTGGCAAGCCTCAAAATGTTTCTGTCAATCGTGGCAGGGACAAAACAATCGTGTCCAGATTTATGGAGGTAAAGAGTTATCCTTTAATTTTATATGAACAAATCAATACTAGGGTGCTTCTATATATTGTAATTGGGTTTAAATGAGATCTTGAATGACCCTAGTTAATGAGAAATGAGGTAATGAGGTGATTAAAGTGAGCAAAGTGCATTATGTATTAAGGAACGATTGAATGATGTTATCAAATGATTATGAGATACGAATAAAAGAAATGTACTCGGGATTGTCAATATGAGTATGCATTATACATTACATAAATACACGTGTATAGTTGAATGTTTATGTGATTGTGCAATTAATAATGTGTATGCAATACGTGTATAGCGTAATGTTGATATACATGATAAAACGTCAACATCCAGTCATTTCTAGATCATGGAAGTTAATGCTAATCTGGAGCATACTGTGAGTCAACCTAGATGATCTTCCTAGGATTGATTGATTTTATTTAACTTCCAATTATTGAATTGTTTGTGATCTATATATAATTTTGGACTTTAAAGGTCCGAGTTTGATATTCGGGAATGTATTGGAAGTGTTCTATTTGCATATAAAATTTGAATGATTTTTCTTTGCTACTGAACTTTGATTGAACTCTGAATACTCAATAAAAGTTGAATGTTAGACTGAGGTTCGATGAATATAAGATTCTACCTGTGCTTCATAAGTGAATGCTATTTATGGCATATTCTGTTATTTAATGCATTTCATAAAATTTATGTTCAGATAAAGGCGTTGTGATCACAGATAGCCAGACTAAAAGAGCTTTAAGCTTAGAATTCTGCACGTAGAGCTTTGCTCTGTGATTTCTATATCTGACTGAGCCTAATGGGCCAGTATCTGTATCTGTATCTGAAAGGCACTTAGCCATAACAAATAATAATGAATATGGAGTCTCATAAGCATATGCATTTGTATATTTATGATTATGAAATATATGCTATGAAAATCTTTTTTTAAGTTGTGATGTTAAAGTGATATGTTGTGATAATGTGATTGATTAACTTGTATATATTTTGAAAGAACGTATGTGTAATGTGATTGATTGGTTTGTACAAGTTTTGAAAGAATGTTTGTGAAGTGTATGACATTCATTATGTCTTATCGTGATGGAAAATGTTGTGAAATTGGTTAGTTGTATGATATTTGTGTATTTGCCTAGAGTGAGATCATCAATAATGGTTCACTTATTGAGTTCGCAAAACTCACCCCAATTTGCAACATATTTTTCAGGTTTAGAGGAGACACTGAGTTGAATCAACTGGAGTCTAATCACTACTTTTGAGTAAGAGATAGAGGTCGGGATTAGTTGGCGTTTGTATACATTTTTTTGTTATTTTTATCTTAAAGAATGTATTCCACAAATATTGTACCTTTTTATGTGAATAATTTTGTTATGTAATGATTTTATGATTGAAAGTGTTTTGAAATTAAAAAGGGTCCAAATGATTATTGAAATTTGGCAATGCGTATATTGTTTATGACAATTGGGATTGAAATTTTTATAAATAAAATGGGCTATTAAAAATTTATTGATTTTACAAAAAATGTGTATGATGTTTGGGAAAAAAACTTGCAATGAGTTATGTTTGACTACTCTAGCATACTGCTTTCATAAGATATGTGTCTGAATGTCCTTGAGATGTACAGAAACGTGCTCGATGGAATTGGGATGCTACACTTATTGTCTTTCTTAACAGTTTACTCAGTTGTTTTGAGTAGGTTAATCAGCTCAAAAATCATTATGGATACTTGGTTTATTCGATAGTTAAGTATAAACTGTGAATAACTATCAGTCAAACTAGTCAGAATTAAGTCTATACTTAATTCATGATCTATAATGAAACCCAAACTGCTTAACCTCTCAATATATCCATTCATCTTCAGTGCATACTACACTGGAGATGATCCCTCTACTGTCTTTGAATGGAAAAGCAACCTCTAGGTCTCGAACCTTTTAAACCGAGCTTGCTCATCAAATAGTTCCCTCATATGGTAGACTATGGTATGAGCATCCATAACCTTATAATGCTTTTGTAGTTCTGGTGACATAGAGGCCAACATTATATATCTAGCTAACTCACTATCATCCAGTAGCTTTTTATAAGCTTTCTGATCTTCATCAGATGCATCGACAGTAGGGGAATCAGGAAGTGGTTCATCTAGGACATATCCTAGTTTTTTGATTTGAGAACAATTCTCGAATTCAGTACCCAATCCAAGAAGTTTGGTCCTATGAGTTTGTTGGAATCGAACAGGGAGCGTAGGTTCACACTAGATGAAATTGTGCGATTCAATAACCTAAAAGAACGAGAGAAAGTGCTAGAATGTACACTTAATGCATATCGATAAGGACTTTAATCACATGCATGTAGGTCCTACTATTCTTATTCAAATCCATAGCCCTCATTATGAATTCGAGAAAACTTGTAGTTTTCCTAATGGGTCGATATCCGATATCACCAAGAATGAACTTGGGTTTGCCTAACAAGCCACCTTAGGTCAATCAGTAGGTATCATTCATATCAATTACAGTAATTTATGCAACTATCGACTTGTGCCATCAACTATTGATTTAACAGACTCAGTGGGTCATCAACTCTTGATTTGTATACATCTCACGTATATAACCCAACTTTGCCTTTATCCACGTTGACCTTAAGTTTGCCTAACAAATCAACACTTCCAGTTAGGACCAACCTATTAATCCGGAAATCTAATTTCTATGGTTTGCACATAGTCATGTAGAGCGGGCTTGGGTTTGCCCAATAACCCAACTTTAAAAGAACCTTAGTTCTTGCCATATCAATGGAAGGTGTAAGTCATAATATTTCGATTGAGGGATTTATTATTTGGTCTCATCCATACTTGGATGACTTATACATTTAGATTATGGACAACTCAATGGAATTGAGCGTATGTCCATAACTACCTTTAAAATGCATCTAATGCATGTATCATACAAAGGAGGTTTAATTTAGGTTGTGACTTAACTATGCATTTAAAGTTCATGATTCGATTCAACTCTTGATCCTAATCGGTTACTAGTGTTAGTATTGTCTAATCTGAATTATAAATGTAATTTGATTAAGAGCCCTAAAATTCAATTATTTTGATGTCCAAATTAAACACCTTAATCCTTGTATATATGCCTTTATCTAGTCATACTAGAAATGTTATGCTCTACTTAGATTAATTCTAAATTAATCCGTAGGGTTTCTAAAATTCCCGTACATTAATTTTTCATCTATAACATCCTTAGTTCATCTCAAATTTATCTAAACAATTTTGGCATATGCCAAAATTATCTTGACGGCCAAAGTCATCAAGATAAATAAATTAACCTATTAGACACTAAGGGGACCGATTCAATGTTCGGAAAATTTTCGGAACCCTAATTTCAAGCACATGCATTAAGCATGTTATTACCACCAAAATAATACATATCTTATCACAAAAGAACCTTATTTAGGTCTCATAATCGAAATACATACATTATAAGTCATTAAGTAAGTCAACTCCATCAACTTTCAAAAAGTTGACCAATGTTGACTTTGATTTTATTTATTAATTGAATCAATCTCAATTAATTCTGGAAAAATTCCAGAGTCTTATATCCTAAATGTGTCTAATAAAAAAATTGCAAAACCTAATTATTAGGAATTATTTATTAATAAATAGGAAATAGACAGCACCTCACATACGTATGACACTTGTCGCATTACTTTTAATGGTAGTCAACCATTACATCATGCATGCATAAGATAATCACTTTAACAACAAGTGTTATGCATCTCATACACATGAAAACATCTCATCTTACATGTGCATGCATAAATTTTATAAAAACAATTTTTATAAAAATTAATATGGAATTTTCATGAATGCATGTTCATTACATTTCCAGAATTTCAGAAACTTCATGCGTGTATCAAGTTGAAACTAAATTCGTAATAAAATAGCAAATGACATTCAATTGCATTTCATTTTTACAGATATATAAAATAGCACCTTATAAACACTTTTGTGAAAGAAAATCAGAAATTTTTTTTCTATAATTGTTAAGAAAGTTTCAAAATCAGCACATGCATTTAGTTTTCCAGAAACTCCCATAAATCAACATATGAACAGTTTGGATATTAATTCAAAATAAAATAGCAAATAACATTCAATTTCAATTTAATTATACAAAAACATAATATAACATCTTATAAACATTTTTGAGAAAGAAAATCAGAATTTTTTTTCTACTATTTACACGAATTATTTCAAATCAATATGTAAGTCAGTTACAACCCAATAAACACTTTGCACATGTTCAAAACATTATCTATTACATGCATAAACTTGCTCTGATACCACTGTTGGGTTAGCCATGGTTGAATGCATCACCTGCATGCATATGCAGCATAAGTGTCAGAATCGAGATTCCAACACCATGATAGCTCGAAAACTACAAGATCATACATGCATGCAAGGATATGTAAAGAACATGAAATATAAAATATTTTTACCTTTGTTTATCCTCCTTTCTTGTTTCTTCTCCTTGTTTAGTTTCTTGCAAACACCAAAACCTTCCTTGATCACCCAAGAACATGTAAAGATTGAAGATGAAACATTGTATAAGGGTGTTAGAACACCAAACTTGATGAATTCAAGTAGATTTTCAAATGGGAGATAGATCAAGGTTATCTTGCATGCATGTTGAATTATACAAAAAATGCATAAACTGTATGAAGATAACTCAAAAACTCTTCTCACTCTCTGTAGAACTCTTCTAGAGCCCTTATCAACTCACTAATTTGTGTAAGAAGTGATTAAGCCTTGTGAACATAAGTGAAAACTCACTTATATACTGATTCATGCCCTCTGACATGATCGTGGCATTTTTAAAAAAGGGGCTCGCCATTGGCTACTTAAATTTGGCAATACACAGTATGTTTTTCATCCAATCTTTTATGTGTGTGACCCTTAGATTCTTGGTTAATTAAAGCACTTGAATTAACTATTAATTCAACCAAATTATGAAGGGTTTCATGATGCCATTTTTCCAGAATATAAGTGGATTAACACACGAACTCTTCGATAGTTAATTATCCAACCTATAAACCTTTCCATAGATAATTACCCTGCAATTTGTCCATTCACCATACTATACCCCACTTGGTTCAGAGTATAGGCTCTGTGTTAACTCCCATTAGATTGACTATATCACATCGAGTCTAAGTGATGCTAGTTCTTGTCATGGGATCTTATTACTCTTATGTTTCATTGAAGACTCTCTTCATTACATATAACTCTTTTGGCCAGAGACTCCTTAGTAATGACCCCAACAAGAGGCCATAGGTATCATCTCTTTCTATCAGGAGTGGTGAATCCTTTATCGGCTGACCAATTACCTTCGAATATTAATAGTTGTACCCAATCACTTCCCTAAGAGCGACCTTGTCTCGAGGTTACAAGAAATGATTTCAACGCACACGATTAGTATCTACGATATCCTTGAGTATCTCAAGTCTAAGGATATTTACACCATTGCTATGATGAGATTAATCATTGACATTCGATAGATCATCCATATGATAATCTCATAGCAAGTCATCCTATGTACTTACTACTCTTAGTAAGCATCCATATGTTAACTCTAAACATCTCATGTTTACAGTTTATAAGATGCACTACTTGATCGAATTGTATAACATGTGCTAGTCTGTCAGAGTAAGGTTCACTTAATTAGAACTTGGTGTGTCAAGTTGGTGTTGATTGGTTTTCCACACTCATGGCTATTAAAGAAGGAGCATCAATAACAAGACCACCACTACTAGAAGGTTTTAACTATCTTGCTTGAAAATCAATAATGAAAGTGTTTATTTAAGCAAAAGGGACTAAAGCATAAACTTCTGTATTGAATAGTACTCATCCTATGACTATTAATGAAAAGAATGAAGCTATACTTAAAAGATCTACCTGAATGGACAAGGGCTAAAGAAGAGGAAGCGTTTGGTAACTATAAGTAATGCATGCAATTTTTAGTGCTATAGATGAAGGACGTTTTAGAATGATATCAACATGTGAATCAACAAAAGAAGGATGGGATATATTACAAACCACACATGAGGGTTCAAAAATAGCGATAGCATTAAAACTTCAAATGATGACTACTAGATTTGAAAGCTTGAGATGGAGGGAAGTAGAACCATTAGAGATTTTTATGGGCATCTACGTGATATAGCTAATCATCTACATCAAATTGGTAAGAAGTACTAAATCTGAAACTTGTCAAGAAAATCTTAAGATTTTGCCTTTTAGATACATATCGAAGATTGCAACTATTGAAGAAGCTTATGACATTAATAAGTTATCTTTGGATAAGATAATTGAAATTCTGACAAACTTTGAGATGAATATGTTGGGAGACAAGTGTGAGAAGAGTAAATGATTGACATTACAAGCTGAAGTTGTTAAATCTATGCATGGTTTAGGAGATGATTCTGATAAAAATGAAGATTTTGTGTCGCTAATAAAAAATTCAGCAAGTGGCTGAAGAAAGTGAAGAATGATAGACCTCAGCTTAGGTAAAATGGGGGGAGTCCATCCAACAATAATTTTAAACAACAAGAAAAAGCTCAAAAAGATGAAACAAAAGCAAAGCGGATCGGGTATGTCAAGGGTTTAGGTATGAGCAAGCGAAATGTGCTAACATTCTTAAAAGGAGAAAAGGGAAGTCTTATACCAGCACTTAGATTGAAAAGCAAATCTGAAAGTGAGTATGGAAATGAAGAAGAAACTACGAGTAGTCATGTTACATTAGTTGGTTTATATAAGGACAGTCTAGTTGCTTGCTTACTAGCATCTAGTGAAGAAAATTGAAGATGAAAATATAGATGTTTCAGTATTAAACTCTAATTTAGATGGTGACAGCGATAACAGTGACTTAGAATTCAAAAAGGAAGATATTTGTAAGGCCTATAAACTAATTTATAGCAAATGGTTGAAGATGTGTAAACAAAACAAGAAGCTCAAAAGGGGGAATTCTATTATGAAAGATGTTATTTGAGGTTTGGAGATGAATTTACCATCAACAATAAATGAACTTAATGAAACCAAACTAAAGTTGGACAATACAGAGAAAGGAATAAGAATGTTGAATGACGGTACTAAGAAGTTAGACAAATTGTTGGAAATTGGCAAAAACAAAGGGGGTCTTCAAGGTGTTGGATACAAAGGTGAATGTTCTCAAGTCAATAATGAACAAAATGGTGAAGTTAGATTTTTCAAAAAGCAAGATCAAGCAAGCGAGGAGAAATATAAAAAAGAAGCAAAAAGTTCATGCCTATAGATCACTTTTGTGTTTTTAAGGGTCAAAAAAGGTCATATAAGACCTTTAAAAACACAAAATTTGTTATTCAATGTTTGGAGATGAATTTAACATCAACAATAGATGAACCTGATGAAACCAAGCTAAAGTTGGTCAATACAAAGAAAGGAATATGAATGTCGAATGACGGTACCGAGAAGCTAGACAAATTGTTTGAAATTGACAAAAAAGGGGGATCTTCAAGGTGTTGGATACAAAGGTGAATGTTCTTAGGTAAATAATGAGAAAAATGGTGAAGTTAGATTTGTTAAAGAAGCAAGATCAAGTAAGCAAGGAGAAATATAAAAAAGAAGCAAAAAGTTTATGCTTATATGTTAGTTTTTTGTTTTTAAGGGTCAAATAAGACCAAATTATTATAAGCTGCTCCAAATTCTATTCCATCATGCTCAAAATAAAAAATCTGAAGAAATTTAAGAAGTAAAGTATACCAGAGCAGATTTGAGTTAGAAAGAACCAACCGCAAGCATTTATGGCTCTTTAATCAATGCATGGCATTCTCACAATGGATGGCATTTTGACAGTGCCTATTCAAGGCATATGATACGTGAAAGAATTTATTTGAAAAATTATCAAAGTTGCATGGTTGGTCATGTTACATTCGATGATGGGAAGAAAGAAATGGTTATTGGTAGAGGAACTTTTTGTGTGGATGAATTGCTTCATTTAAAAAATGTGCTTCATGTGGACAATTTAAAAGCCAACTTGGTAAGTATTAGTCAACTTTTTAATGATCGGTTATTAGTTAAGTTCATTAATTATGGATGAAAGATGTTGAATGAACAAGGAGATTGTATAGTAAGCGATAGAAGATTGGCAGATAATTGCTACAAGTTGTAAGCTATTTGTTGGGCCCCGAAATTTTTTCATTTTATTAGTAAGCATGATTTGAATAAATTTTGTGATATTGCTAGATAAATCATTTTAATTGGAGCTTAATTATTATGTCAAGTTTAGGAGAATTTAATTCATGGATTGATGGAAATTTAAAGTATTAAATGGAAGAAGTGTAGTATGATGTAAGTTAAGTGGGAGAATTAAGAATGCATAAGGGTATTATTGGAAGATTACTTAAGGTTAGAAGCACTAAGACATTTAAGGAAGGGCAAGGTGGACTTCTCTCACGCATTAAGGGTAGAATGGGAAGAGGAAAAGATTTTCATGTAAATAAAAAGGCTAAAAACGTGGAGGAAGGAGAGAAAATCAAAAAGTAAAGGAGAGAGAAAGAAGAAGAGAGGTTTCGGTGAAGTTAAAAAGAATAGAGCTTCGAACTAGGTCACAAATTTTCTTAGTCTTAAAGAGAGAATTTAAGGTTACTTAAGAAGGGAAAAACAAAGAGGAAGGAAAGAGCTTTCTTTAGAGCCAAGAATCTCACTAGTTGGTGAAGATTCAAGGTAGGTCGATTTTTAAGCTCTTGGAGATTTGAAGGGGTTTTGGTTCAAAGAGCTTGGGGAACGTATGGGTTTAAGTATTCTAAGGTCAATTTCATGCATTTGGTTCTATGGGTTCTCAATTTGAATTTCTATTAAATGAGAACTTGGTTTGTTATAGGAAACCAAGCAAGCCCGATCCAAGGAGAAGAAGAAAGACAACAGTGAACTTTGATTGTCAAGCAGATTAGGTGGGTAATGTATTTATAGTTATTGTGTGATTGGGCAAATTCTTGCCGATATGTGTGTGCATGTACAAATTTCTTGTTAGTGAATCATGTGATCATTGAAAATGCATGTAATTTATGAATTTTGATCAAGTTATGCCATTGAAATAATTCATGGAATTTTGTTTGAATGAAAAGATAAATAAGCATAAAAGTCTGAGCATATGAATAAATGCATATGTGCTTTTTGTTGGGTGAGAGTGGAACCATTTTGTTCGTCATGTGCACGTTGACAAGAGCCTTCTCCCGGCTGCCTGCTTGTGGTATATGAGCTTTGAAAAAGGACTCATTCTGTTCACGATGTAAACTTCAGTTTCTCTATTTTGATTCCATGGAATCCTCGAGCCAATTGTTTGTGCATTGCATCTTTAAATTGTCAAGTATGATGCATTTGGATGTTATATGTGCTGCATTAATCTGCTTACTTGTGAAGAATCGAATTGCTTAGTACCTATACATATATATGCTTGAATTTGTGCTAATTACTGATGGCTATAAATATATTAGCCACTGAGCTGTGTAGCTCAACCCCTTTTCTTCCCTCCTCAGGTGCGAACCAAGACGACAATGATCCTTGCAAGGCATCAAAAACTCCATGATAGTTAGAGACTTTTGTACTAAGTTAGTGATTTTGGATAGCTTTTTCAGCATATCAACATTGTGCATCTTTTGTATTTTGTTTTAAGCTTTATGTGTATGTTGGCATGTAACAAACTGTGACTGTGTTTAAAAATGAGAAAGTGAAATTGAATTCCTTTCCATATCTGATTTTCTTATTTTAAAGATTGAGATAACGAAATGTACATGTGCATAATCTTATTTGTTGAATTGCCAAAGGTTGTTTGTATTAGAATAGCATGTTAGAATTGGAGAGATTGTGTTCAGACACAAAGGAAATATAGAGGAAGAGTATCGTCTATGATGATGTCACATACAGACACAAAGGAAAACATAGAGGAAGAGTATCGTCTGTGATGACATAGTCATATATAGACGCAAGAGAGGCAGACACTAGAAAAGCAGACGATAGAAACACAGACGTAAATGAAAGACAGACGCAAGGAAAAACACAGACGAAAGGAATCATCTGTGATGACATCGTACATAGATGCAAGAAAGGCAGATGATAGAGAGGCAGATGATAGAAAGGTAGACGATAGAAAGGCAGACGATAGAGAGGCAGACGCAAATAAAAGGCATACACAAATCAAAAGGCAGATGATAAAGAGGCAGACGCAAATGAAAGGTAGACACAAATCGAGAGGCAGATGCAAATGAGAGCCAGACGCAAGTCAAAGATAGACGATAGGTGGTCAAACCTAGACGATAAAAAGTCAAAGATAGATAATAAAACATAGACGATAGGAGGTCAAAGATGATAAATAGTCAAACCTAAACGATGGGCCAATTACAGACGATGGGCCAAACATAGAAGAAGAAGTTAAGAAGTTATGCTAATTGACCCGAAGCATGATCATATGTAAATTGGGGACTCACCAACGCTATTCTTTGACATATTTGGGATTGAATGGAGATGAGCCTAAAGGGGTTAGATTTGAATACAAGTATTTGTGTAAAATGTTAGATATCCGAATGCGATTGTCGGGCTCCGGAAATGGTCGACACTATTACTTCTTACAATTCAGCTACATATAAGAATATGACCATATGGAACAAAATAATTGATAAAGTGGTCGAAGAGAACCTTCAAAATCAACTTCACACATCAAAACAAAGACGTAATGGAGTTAAAACTGCAGAATGTTCAAATCCACAGTTAGTTGTTTCTGAAAAAGAAACCAATCAAACAAAGGACCAATTGGTTGATTTTGAGGAACAAACCAACTAGAAATATGATGCAAAAACAAACTTTATGAATAACAAAGACTCAAGGGAAGGTAGTTTCAATAAAGATCTTCCATGACGAATTAGACGAAATCATTCTATTGAGAATGTGATTGGTGAGATTAGTGATAAAAGGAAAAAAATAGAGGAAAAGGTTAGATTACTAGGAACTTGCAAGACTTATATGTTACACCTTCTTTATTTGAACCAAATAATGTGAAAGAAGCATTGCAAGATGAATTATGGATTGCTACAATGCGAGAAGAGATGGCATATTTTATTCTAATTGATGTATGGGAATTGGTGCCAAAGCCATTGAATGTGAACTTGATTGTAACAAAACTGATGATAGACGAGGAATAAGGCTAGGTTTGAATCTTTTTATAGGGCATTGAGACTATCTTTTACAATTTTGAAGCTTATTGAAGTAAGTGAAAAAAAGTTTCAAATGAGTTAATGTCTAAACTTTTTAAGTTTTTGATTTATGGATTTTTTAGGATTTAGATTATTACTGTGTGTCTAATTTCTCATTACTTTTTAAATAGTATATTTGACATGAAAATGAGGCCCTATTTGATGATTTGAGAGTTATGCTTTTGGATTTTGATTTACAGAGTTATGTTAAGAAAATGTTGATGCTTGGTTAGATTTTTCTATGCTTAAGGTTTTTCAAGTTTTACCTTGGTTTCTCTCTATATCATGGGCCGTATAAGTTTGGGCAATATGCTTTCACTAGGAATTTGCTTATGAAATAGGACTTACAAAGAATGCTTTATGTGTGAAGATCTTTGTTCACTTGCATGGCACCAGTATGAAATTGAGGGAATGATTTGATTGTCTTCTCTATATTAGGATTTCTTTCGTAAATGTCTATAGTATGATTAATATAGCACCAAATATTATAAACCAAAGCTTAGAAATGATAGTTCACAAGGTGAACGACCTGTGTCATGAGATAGGTTGCTCTTTGCATGATCTTATTACTTTTCCTGCATTTTTATGTTTTGACTTAGAAAAATGCATAAAACCTGGACAAGATTCCAAGATCTGGTTTTCGAAAAGGGTTTTTGTACACTTAAATACTCCGTTGTAAGGTCCTTAAGTACTCTGTTTACTTACTCAATTTTTGTATGCTCAATCATGTTTATTTTAAGATCCTTGAGATTAATTGCTTTAAAGGTATCTTTTATGGGGGAGATTTCAAGGTATCTTCGTGATCTTATTTTCTTTTAGCATTAATTTGTCCTAATGGGGATATAGGAATTTTTTTATCACTTTTATTGCATTGTTGATGATGGTGACTGATGCAACATGTCATAACACTACTCAAAATAACTAGACCTACAATTATAACAATGATGATTCTACATCGACTCCTCAGAGAGTGTGTGTAAAGCTTTTGAAATGAAATCAATCGGTGTTTAGGTTATAGGGGTTTGTTGGTTTTCAAATAAGAAAATAAACTAACAAAAATAAATTAAAGAAAACAATAAAAAATGATGAAAGTGATGACTTTGTTAGGGGCTTAGTCATTAGTTTAATCTTGACTAACATACTTCATTGAATTATTATTCTTGCACCTCTCTTAGCAATTATTAATCATAGGTTAACAATAAGCTTTACTAACCTAGGTTTTCCCTTAGGTAATGTTTAATTAAGAAGAGCTCGTTAATTAAACTTAGCTATTGAACAACCTAGAATAAACTCTCTAGGTTTAATTGGACAACCTTAGAGCTTGCCACTTCATCATTGCCTCAATCTTCTTCGAATCAACTTGTATACCCTCTCAGGTCACTATATGGCCCAGAAACACTACCTTATCCAGCCAAAATTCACACTTACTGAATTTGGCATACAGTTGCTTCTCCCT
>JAOSBN010012941.1:0-18179 GCA_027563595.1 Erythroxylum suave | reverse complement strand
AAATTATACAAATAATAAATTTAATAATAATCAAATTATTAATAACATATAATTAATATTATAATAATATCATTAACTAACTTCATAAGATTAATCAAATTAATTATATTAATACTTATTATTAATAATTAATATATACTCAAAATATAACTAACAATATAACTAATTATATTCATATTTACTACTAATAATCATTATTCAGAATTAATGACAACATTTAAATATACAACAAATTCACAATTAAATGTACAATTCTAAAATTTCAAACAAATCTCATTTTATTATCTCAAACTAATCTCATTTCAAACTAATCTCACTTACTAGCATGCTTTTCTTATAAAAACAACAGAATAATAATAAAGTTTACCTCAAACTAGAGAAAAGGGGCCAGAAACTTCAAGAGAACTAGAGTGAAACTGCAGAGAAGAGAGGAAAAATGAGAGGCGTGGAGGAGGGGGGGTCGGCGGGGTTATAAAGACGCTTATTTATCGACGGAATGGTGTGTTTCGTTGATAAAGTAGGGTTCTGCATCAACACGACGGCGGCGCTACCGACAGTTACTGACGGAACACTCCATTTCGTCCGTAAATAGGCGGGATAAATAAGCGGGAATAACTCAAATACCGACGGTCATCCAATTCCGTCGGTAAACTATATCTTCTGGAACAATCTCCACCGCTAACTCGCCGTTTACCGTTGAAATGAAACCCTCTGTCGGCGATATGGTTACCAATTCACCGACGGACAACCTGTTTCCGTCGGTAAACTGTTTGGTTATGTTCATATTTTCCGACGGTAGGCTTGTATCCATCGGTAATAAAGTTTTCGTCTTTCAGAGTTTCTAATTCATTGACGGTAATCTCACGTCCGTTGGTACATATGTCGATCATAGATGTTCCGTCGATTTTTGCCCGTAGCCAAAAAATTGTGCGAATATTTCGCGCATTTTTACCGACGGTAGTTTCGTTGTCGTCGCTATATTCCGTTGCAAATATTGCGTGAAAATTTTATCTTCATCGGTACCGAAGGATGTCTCTTTCTGTCGCCA
This sequence comes from Erythroxylum suave, assembly GCA_027563595.1. NCBI lineage: Eukaryota > Viridiplantae > Streptophyta > Magnoliopsida > Malpighiales > Erythroxylaceae > Erythroxylum > Erythroxylum suave. The sequence continues at coordinate 17,131 of JAOSBN010012941.1, read as the reverse complement.
AATCATCTGTTTTAATGAAGAAAATATCATGTCCGTCGGTAAATAGTGTTGGAATTTGTTCCGGTGGAAAAGTTCCGCCACTATTCTTGAATTTTCTTGTAGAGTCAGCCTCATATGATAATAATATAAATCTTTGGCATCCAAAGCTTGTTCATGTTAACTATGATCTTATTAATAAGTTGAAGAATTTGAAACAGTCAAAGGTTGCCCACAATGAATAATGATGATGAGACAATTTGTAATATAAGCCAAATGGGTGAAAAGACAAGAGTGTCACACAAAAAGGTTAGACATATTACATCCTCTCGTGTATTGAAATTAATTCACGTGGATTTGATTGGACCAACACATCATGCTAGTATTGGTGTAATAAGGTACTTCTTGACTTGTGTTGATAATTACTCTAAATAAACTTCAGAAGCATTCTTAAAGGAGAAATCAGATTTGTTTAAGGCCTTTAGAAGTCTGTATATGTAGGTTACAAATATGAAAATTTTGACAGTGGTGAGAATACAATCAGATCATGGAAAGGAGTTCAAAAATGCAAGGTTCAATGATTTTAGTGACAAATATAGTATCATGTTGGAATTTTCAGAACCTAAAACTGTTCAACAAAATGGAGTTATCGAGAGGAAGAATCGAATTCTTTAAGAAATGGCTAGATCTATCGGTAAACATGACATGCTACAAATGCAACCTAGTATATCTTTGAAGCAACTTGAATAAGACACCCTATGGAAGAAACTAGATATTAGCTACTTTATATATTTGATAGCAAGTGTTATATCCTAAGAGATCATGAGCAGCTCGAAAAGTTAGAGAGTAAAAGTGATGAATTGATTTTTGTTAGATATTTAACTCATAGCAAGGCATATCAGGTGTTTAATCAAATAACCAAGTTAGAGATGGAATCAATAAATGTTTTGGTAGATGACCTACATCAGATAATTGATAAAGTAGTTGAAGAAAATCTCTTAAACTAGCCTCACAAACTAGCTCAAAGACGCAAAGAAGTAAGATCCAAAAACTGCCTGGATTTGCAATTAGTTACTACTAGTGAAGAAACTGTTTGGATAGAGGATAAGTCAATTGTTTCAAATGAAGAAACCAACCAAGCACCTAATGCTGAAATCATTTTTTTAATAATGGAAACACAAGGGAAGATTATTTTAACAAGGATCCACCATCACAAATCAGAAGAAGTCATCCTATTAAGAATGTAATTGGAGAAGTTAGTGATAGAAGGAAGAAAAGACAGCAAAAAAAAGGATAGATTATTGGGAACTTGCAGGACTTTAACATTACACTTCTTCATTCAAACCTCAAAATATGAAAGAAGCCCTACAAGATGAGTTCTAGATAGCATCTATCCAAGAAGAATTGATGCAATTTGCTTGCAATGATGTTTGGGAATTGGTGCCAAGCCCATGAATGTGAATGTGATCGGAACAAAATGGATATTTCACAATAAAACCAACGAAAAAAGTAGTGCGACTAGAAATAAGGCAAAGTTAGTGGCTTAGTTATTCTCATATTGAAGGAAATGATTTCAATGAAACTTTTTCGCTTGTGGCAAGATGTGAATCAATTAGACTACTTTTTGGGCATAACATGTGTGAAAGGCTTCAAACTTTACCAAATGGATGTGAAAAGTGCATTCTTAAATGGGTTTATACAAGAGGAGGTATATGATGAGCAACCGAAAGGTTTTATTGATTCAGTACATGTTGATTAAGTTTTCAAGCTAAAGAAGGCTTTTTACGGTCTCAAACAAGTGCCAAAGACTTAGTATGAAAGGCTCACTTAATATCTACTCAAGCAAGGCTATGAGCGAGGTAATGTTCACAAGATCTTATTTCTTAAAAAATTCAAATCTAATTTGATGATTGTATAGATTTATATTAATGATATTATGTTTGGTTGCACTCATTTGGAGATGGTGAAAGAATTTTTGTAGTTGATGATGCATTAATTTGAGATAAGAATGGTAGGTGAATTGAATTTCTTTTTGGATTTACAAATTAAGCAAGTGAAGAATGGTATCTTCGTATCACAAACTAAACATATAAAGAATTTAGTGAAGAAGTTTGGTCTTAAGACCACATGACATGCTAGAACTCTTATGAGTGTATTTATGAAGTTAAACAAAGATGATAATGGAAAAACTATCAATGTAAGCTTATACAGAAGCATTATCAAAAGCCTACTTTATTTAACATCAAGTAAACCAGATACTGCTCATATTCAATTCAACCTGAAAGAGTCACACTTGACAATAGCAAAGAGGATTATTAGGTATATTAGTGGTACTTCTGAGTTTGGACTTTGGTATTCATGTGACTCTACCTCCTATTTAGCCGAGTATAGTAGTGCAAATTATTCCAAGAATTTAGATGACTAAAAAAACACATAAAAGGCTTTTTTTTTAGGTAACAATCTGATTTCGTGGTACAGTAAGAAGCGAAATTCCATCTCCTTGTCCACTATAGAAGCTGAATACTATTAGAGTAAGTGCTCTAAAGGTAATCACCTTTAGCACTTTTGTACAAACTTTATTTTGATTAATAAAGTGAAAGGCATTTTGCATTAACTTGATATTCTTTTTATATAAATGAATTGATATTGATCTTAAACCGAATTAATGAAGTCCATAATACAAAACATAGCATGAAGGAGATCATGATGAGATCAAGATAATGAGATTCCTATCATGTGCAATTAGTGTCTAAATAATCCCTAATTATAGGATTAATAAGACAAGACATTATTAATCCAGATAGATTAACACATGTTATACTTCTTGATTTGATTAAGCAGTGAATCTCTTAAACTATAAACATGAGATGTTTAGAGTTAACATATGGATACTTACTAAGGGTAGTAAGTATATCGGATGACCCGCTATGAGATTATCATATGGATGGTCTATCAAATGTCAATGATTAATCTCATCATAGCAATAGTGCAAATATCCTTAGAATTGAGGTACTCAAGGATATCTTGGATACCAATCATGTGCTTTGACATCATTCCTTATTACCTTAAGACGAGGTCACTCTTAAGGTGGTGATTGGGTACAACTATTAGTATTCAAAGGTAATTAGGTAGCCAATAAAAGATTCACCACTCTCTGGCTAGAGTTGTTATGTGTCATGAAGAGAGTCTTCAATGACATATAGAGTAATAAGATCCTAGGACAAGAACTAACATACTTGGACTAGATGTGACGTAGTCAGTCTAGTGGGAGTTGACACATAATCCATACTCCGAACCAAGTGGGGTATAGTATGGTGAAAGGAAGAATTGCATGGTAATTGTCTATGAAAGGTTCATAAGTTAGATAATTAACAATTGAAGAGTTCATTTGTTAATCCACTTACATTTTGGCAAAATGGCATCATGAAATGCTTTATGATTTGATTGAATTAAGAGTGAATTTAATTGCCTAAAATAACTGGGAACTTAAAGGTCACATGCATAAAAGATCAGATGAAAAATAAGTGTGTATGGCCTAATTTAAGCAGGCCACGATTGTGCATCATAGGACCATAATCGTGGCCAAAGGCAAGCCTAATTTTAAGAGGTTTCGTGGCTCAGTGGCCACGATCGTGATAGAGGGCATGAAATGGTATATAGGTGAGTTCTTCACTTATGTACATGAGATTCCTTTACTTCTTACACACTTAATTGATAGAGAAAGGGTTCTAGCAGAGTTCTAGAGATAGTGAGAGGTTTCTTGAGTCTTGTTCTTGAAATTCATACAATTGTTGATATGAATCAAATTGCATATAATAAGATCCTTGACCTATTTTCATCATCTTGAACATCTACTTGAATTCATCAAGTTTGGTGTTCTACTTAAAAATTGTTTCTTCTTCCATCTTTGCATGTTCTTATAGATCAAGGAAGGGTTTGGTGTTTGCAACAATATAAACAAGGAGAAGAAACAAGAAGGAGGAGATACTTAAGGTAAAAAGTTTTTGTTATTTCATGCTCTTTACATATCTTTACATGCATGCATGATCTTGGGTTTTTGGGGTTGTTATGGTGTCGGAATCTTGATTCTAACACTTCTGCTACATCCTTAAACATGTGATGCATGCAACTATGGCTAACCCAACCATGGTATCATAGCTTATTTATAAATGTGTTAGATGATGTATTGAATATGTGCAAAGTGTTTGCTGGGTTGTAACTAACTTGCATGTTGATTTGGAAAAATTCATGTAAATTGTGGAAAAAAAATTTCTTTTGTAGAAATGTTTATAAGAGATTATATTATGTTTCTAGAGAAGGAAATTTCAATTTAATGTCATTTGCTATTTTATTTCTAATTTATATCCAGACTGTTCATATGTTGATTTATGGGATTTTCTGGAAAACTAATTGCATGTGCTGACTTTGAAATTTTCTTTTTAATTCTAGAAAAATTTTTCTTATATTAACTTTCTGTAAAAGGAAAATGCAATTGAATGTCAATTGCTATTTTATTACAAATTTAGTTTCAGCTTAATACATGTATGAAGTTCTGGAAAATCTGGAAATGTGATGAACATGCATACATGAAAAATTCCAGATTAATTTTATAAAAAATTGTTTTTATAAATTTTATGCATGCACATATAAGATGAGAAGTTGCCACATGTATAAGATGCATGACACTTGTTGTTAAAGTGATTATCTGATGCATGCATGATGTAATGTATGACTTGTGTTAGAAGTAATGTGACAAGTGCCACACACATGTGATGAACTGGCTTTTCCTATTTATTAATAAATAATTCCTAAGAATTAGGTTCTAGAATTTTTTATTAGACACATTTAGAATGCTTATAAGACTCTAGAATTTGTCCAAAATTAATTGATGATTCAATTAATAAACAAAGTCAAAGTTAACATTGGTCAACTTTTTGAAAGTTGATGGAATTGACTTACTTAATGACTTATAATATGTGCATTTCGGTTATGAGACCAAAATAAGGCTCTTATGTGATAAGATATATATTATTTTTGATGGAAATAACATGTTTCATGCGTGTGCTTGAAATTAGGGTTCTAAAAATTTTTCGAAGATCGAATCGGTCTCTTTAGTGCTAGTATGTTAACTTATTTATCTTGACTTTTTTAGCCGTCAAGATAATTTTGGCATGTGCCAAAATTGTTTAGGTAAATTTGAGATAACCTAGGGATATTATAGATGACTAATTGGTGTATGGGAATTTTGGAAGGGGTTAATTTAGAATTAATCCAAGTAGAGCATAACATTTCTAGTGTGATTAGATAAAGGATAAATACAAGGATTAAAGTGTTTAATTTGGATGTCAAAATAATTGAATTTTAGGGTTTTTAACCAAATCACATTCATAATTTGGATTAGCTAAGACTAACACTAGTACCCGATTAGGTTCAAAAGTTGAATCGAATCATGATCTTTAGATGCATAGTTAAATCACAACCTAAATTAAACCTCCTTTATGTGATATATGCATGAGATGCATTTTAAGGGTCGTAATGGACATAGGCTCAAAGTATTGATGAGACCAAAGATCAAATCCCTCAACCGAATATTAGGATGTATGCCTTCTATTGATATGGCAAGAATCAGAGTTCTTTTAGAGTTGGCTTGTTGGGCAAACCCAAGCCCGCTCTACACGAATATGTTCAAACCATGGAAATTAGATTTTCAGATTGATAGATTGGTCCTAACTAGAAGCATTAATTTGTTGGGCAAATGCAAGATCGATGTGGATAGAGGCGAAGTTGGGTTATATTCATAGGATGTATATAAATCAAGAGTTGATAACCCTATAAGTGTGCTAAATTAACAGTTGATGGCACAAGTCGATAGTTGCATAATTCCATGCAATTGGTATTAATGATACCTATCGATTGACCTAAGGTGGCTTATTGCGAAAACCTAAGGTCATTATTGGTGATATCAGATATTGACCCATTAGGAAACTATAAGTTTTCTAGAATTTGTAGTAAGGGCTATTGATTTGAATAAGAATAGTGGGACCTACATATATGTGATAAAGCCCTTATCAATATGCATTAAATGTACATTCTAACACTTTCTCTCATTCTTCTAGGTTGCTGAATTGCCACAATGTCCTCTAGTGTGAACCTACATTCCTTACTAGATTCCAATAAACTCACAGGACCAAACTTCTTGGATTGACTACAGAATTTGAGAATTGTTCTCAAATCTGAGAAACTTGGATATGTCCTAGATGAACCACTTCCTGACCCTCCTGTTGTTGATGCATCTGATGAAGATCAGAAAGCCTACAAGAAGCTACTGAATGATAGTGAGTTGGCTAGCTGTATAATACTGGCCTCTATGTCACTAGAACTGTAAAAGTAGCATGAGGCAATGGATGCTCACATCATAGTCTACCATCTGAGGGAATAGTTTGATGAGCAAGCTCAGTTTGAAAGTTTTGAGATCTTGACGTTGGTTTTCTGTTCTCAGATGGTCGAGGGATCTTCTCCAGTGCAATATACACTAAAGATGAATGGATATATTGAGAGATTAGGTAGTTTAGGCTTCAATATGAATCATGAATTAAGCGTAGACTTAATTCTGACTTGTTTGATCGATAGTTATTCACATTTTATGCTTAATTATCGGATCAACCAAATATCCACGATGATACCTAAGTTGATTATTCTACTCAAAATAGTTGAGCAAATTGTGAAGAAAAACAAGAAGGCTGTGATGCTAGTGGACTTTGCTTCTGGTTCTCATAAGAAGAGGAAGAATTCCACGAGGCCAGTGGGAGGTGTAGCCAAGAAGAAGGTGAAGGAGACAACACCAAAGGGAATATGCTTCCATTGCAACAAGGAAGGATATTGGAAGAGTAACTGCAAAGTTTATCCGAAGTCGGTGAAGCAGAAGAAGGCATTAGATGCCCCACCATTTAGTTCAGGTATTTTTTTGTCATTGAGGTAAATACTATTTCTGACCATAAAACTTAGGCATTAGATATCGATGTGGCTTACACATATGTAATAATATGCAGGGTCTTAGGGATAGTAGACCATTGAAGAAGTGACAGACAGACCTACATATGGGAAATGGAGCAAAAGTTGCTGCATTAGCTATAGGGACATATGTTTTGTATCTTCCTAATGGGCTATAGTTAATTTTGGAAATTTGCTATTATGTACCCGTTGTAACTAAAAACATTGTATCTGTTTCATATCTTAATAAAGCGAGATTTTGTTTAACTTTTTCAAGTTTTGGTTATTCAATTAAGTTGAATAAAATGTTGCATGGTACTGCTACATTATGCAAACAATTTACATATTAGATATGTCCAATCCAATCTTAAATATCAATGAAAATAAAAGACAAAAACGAGATAATTTAAAACCATCTTATATATGGCATTGTAGACTTAGCCACATAAGTGAGAAATGCATGATTGAGCTCCATAAGAATGGTAACCTAGGGTCATTTGATTATGAATCATATGACACATGTGAATCTTGCTTGTTAGGCAATATGACTAAATTACCTTTTAAAGGAAAGGGTGAATGAATGAATGGGTTATTAGACCTAATATTCTGATGTATGTCGTCCGATGTCCATTTATGCTAGAGGTGGTTTTGTGTACTTCATTACTTTTATCGATGATTATTCACGATATGGGTATGTGTATCTAATGACATACAAGTCTCAAGCGTTTGAAATGTTCAAATAATATAGACATGAAGTAGAGAAACAACTTGGTAGAAGTGTTAAGGAACTTCAATCAGATCGAGGTGGTGAATACTTAAACGAGGAGTTTCTAACTTATCTTGGAGATAATGGGATAGTATCCCAATGGACTCGACCTTACATATCACAACATAATAGTGTAGCCGAAAGGAAACACTGAATCTTGTTAGACATGGTAAGGTCAATGATGGGCTTAGTGGATCTATTGAAATCCTTTTGGGGTTATACACTCAGGACTGCTATTTATGTGACAAACAGAGTCCCTTCAAAGGCAATTGAAGTTACTCCATACGAGATGTAGACTAATAAAAGGCCCTATCTTTCTCGGGTTGTTAGGCTTATGTGAAGTGGATTCAACCAGATAAGCTTGAAACGAAGTCTGATAAATGTCTGTTTGTAGGATATCCTAAGGAAACAATTGGATATTAGTTCTATAATTCTTTAAAGTAAAAAGTGTTTGTCTCAAAGCATATTGTATTTTTAGAGAAAGAGTTTCTTCTAAAGGAAGACAGTGGAAGAAAAATTGAACTTGATGAAGTTCATGATGCTCAAGCAGACACAAATCAATTGCCTAAACCTAAAATTATTGTTCATAGATATGAGACAACATTTGAACCTTCTAACACACAAAATGTTCATAGGTCAAGTAGGATATGTAATGTTCTAGAGAGATAGGGATTTCTCATAAGTGAACACAATGACATAGTGCTCATAGAGGACGATGAGCCCACAACCTATGAAGAGGTTCTGAAGAGTTCAGAATTTAAAAAATGGCTTCAAGTCATGAAATCTGAAATGGATTCCATGTATAAAAGCCAGGTATGGACTTTGGTTGACCCACCTAAAAGATTAAAACCCATAGGTTGCAAATGGATTTTCAAGAAGAAAATCGACATGGAAGGTAATGTAATTAACTATAAAGTGAAGCTAGTCATTAAATGTTATTGTCAAAGATAAGGAATTGACTATGATGAGACATTTAGCCCCATAGCTATGCTTAAATCTATTAGAATACTCCTAACCATTTTTGCTCATTATGATTATAAAGTATGGTAAATGGATGTGAAGACAGCTTTCCTGAATGGAAACCTAAGTAAGGATGTATATATGATACAACCTGAGGGCTTCATATCCAGAGATGGCAGAAAGGTATGTAAGCTTAAAAAATCCATTTATGGATTGAAGCAACCATCTAGGAGTTGGAACATTCTATTTGATAAGACGATCAAAGAGTTTGGTTTCTCACAAAATCCTGATGAACCTTATATGTATAAGAAGGTTAGTGGAGTGCTATCATATTCCTTGTGTTATATGTGGATGACATATTACTAATAGGAAATGTTGTCCCAAATTTCCAATCAGTCAAAGTTTGGTTGTCCAGGAATTTTTCCATGAAAGACTTTGGAGAAGCAACTTATATATTAGGAATAAAGATCTATAGAGATAGACCAAAGAAGTTGCTAGGTCTTTCATAGTCAATCATGTATGCTATGTTATGTACAAGACCCAACATATCGTATGCTCTAAGTGTTACGAGCATATATCAATCAAATCCTGGTGAGGGTGGGTGGTTGTCAGAATATCCTAAAGTACTTGAGAAGAACTAAGGATATATTCTTGATAAATGGAAATGGAGATATCGTAGTGAGTAGGCATACAGATGCTAGTTTTCAATCTCACTAGGATGACTCCAAATCGTAGTCAGGTTATATTTTCACACTGAATGGTGGAGCGATTAGTTAGAAGAGATCCAAACAAGAGACGACTGTAGATTTGATGACCGAGTCGGAGTACGTTGTAGTTATAAAAATGAAAAAGGAAATTATTTCAATCAAGAAGCTCATCATAGAACTTGAAGTGGTTCCTAGTATAGTAAACCCAATATTATTGTACTGTGACAACAATAGAGCTATTGCTCAAGCCAAGGAACCAAGGTCTCACTAGAGGTCCAAGCAAGTACTCAAGAGATATCACCTGATCAGGGAGATCATTGACAGAGGTGATGTGAAGATTGAGAGAGTCCCCACAGATCAGAACAGTGTTGATCCTTTGACTAAGCCACTTCCTCAAACAAAATTTGATTCTTGTGTACTCGCCTATAGTATTAGATATAAAGGAGATTAGCTTTAGTGCAAGTAGGAGATTGTTAAAGTAAGTGCTCTAAAGGTAATCACCTTTAGCACTTTTGTTCAAACTTTATTTTGATTAATAAAGTGAAAGGCATTTTTCAATAATTTGATATTCTTTTCATATAAATGAATTGATGTTGATCTTAAATCAAATTAATGAAGTCTATGATACAAAACATAGCATGGAGGAGATCATAATGAGATCATGATAATGAGATTCCTATAATGTGCAATTATGTTAGTATCTAAATAATCCCTAATCATAGGATTAATAAGACAGGACATTATTAATCTAGATAGATTAGAACATGTGATTCTTCTTAATTTGATCAAGCAGTGGATCTTATAAACTGTAAACATGAGATGTTTAGAGTTAACATATGGATGCTTACTAAAAGTGGTAAGTACATCGGATGACCCGCCATGAGATTATCATATGGATGATCTATCAAATGTCAATGATTAATCTCATCATATTAATGGTGCAAATATCCTTAGACTTGAGGTACTCAAGGATATCTTGGGTACCAATCCTAAGCTTTGACATCATTCCTTATTACCTCAAGACGAGGTCGCTCTTAGGGTGGTGATTAGGTACAACTATTGGTATTTGAAAGTAATTGGGTAGCCAATAAAAGATTCACCACTCCTGATAGAAGGAGATGATACCCACAGTTTCTTAGTGGGGTCATTACTTGGGAATCTCTAACCAGAGTAGTTATGTATCATAAATAGAGTCATCAATGACACATAGAGTAGTGAGATCCTAGGACAAGAACTAACATCACTTGGACTAGATGTGACAAAGTCAGTCTAGTGGGAGTTGACACATAGCCCATACTTTAAACCAAGTGGGGTATAGTATGGTAAAAGGACGAATTGCATGGTAATTGTCTATGGAAAGGTTCATAAGTTGGATAATTACCTATTGAAGAGTTCATTTGTTAATCCACTTACATTCTGGCATCATGAAATGCTTTATGATTTGATTGAATTAAAATTTAATTCAATTGCGTAAAATAACTAAGAACTTAAGGGTCACATACATAAAATATCTGTGAGTTCTTAACTTATGTACATGAGATTCCTTTACTTCATACACACTCAATTGATAGAGAAAGGGTTATAGAAGAGATCTAGAGAGAGTGAGAGGTGTCTTGAGTCTTATTCTTGCAATTCATACAATTATTGTATGAATCAAAGTGCATGCAACAAGATCCTTGACCTATTTTCATCATCTTGAGCATCTACTTGAATTCATCAAGTTTGGAGTTCTAAAAACCCTTAAACATTGTTTCTTCTTTCATCTTTGCATTTACTTGGAGATCAAGCAAGGGTTTGGTGTTTGCAACATCCCAAACAAGGAGAAGAAACAAGAAAGGAGGAGATACTCAAGGTAAAAAGTTTTTGTTATTTCATATTCTTTACATATCTTTTTATGCATGCATGATCTTGAGTTTTTGGGGTTGTTATGGTGTCGGAATCTTGATTTCGACACTTTTTCTAGATCAGCATGCATGTGATGCATGCAACCATGGCTAACCCAACAAATACATTATTGTCGATAGTTGTTCACGACTTCTTTAGATGAAACAAATGTTGGAGGATTGTGTAAGGAATCAAGATGTGCTGACACTTTTATGTGATAAAAAGAGTGCCATAAACATCTCAAAAAACCCAATTCATCATTTGAAAACAAAACACATCAACTTGAAATATCTTTTTTTAAAAGAGTTTGTGAAGACAAAAGTTGTAGTTCTTTATTATGTAGAAATTAAGAAGCAACTGGCCAACATATTTACGAAACCTCTTGATTCAATCAAGTTTGAATTTCTTTAAGGGATTTTGGGATTATCTGCTTTACATTTTTAATGTAATAGAGTTTAATTTTAGATTTTAAAAAAAGGAGGGGAATTAGAAAGGGACAAAACCCCTAATTTTTATCTTTCGCTTTTGAGTTGTTGTTGAATACACTCCCCTTCCCTCCTCTATTTAGTTTGAAATTTTGTTTTCAAATTTTTCTAGTCTTTCTTCTTCATTCATGATAGTTAGTGTCTCTCACTATATAGTTTACTCTCTCAGTTGAGTCACTCACTTTTTCACTCTCCACCAACATCTATCTTCTTCATCTTCATTTGGCATTCTTATTTTTAGAGCTACCATTGGAAAATCAAAACTTCAAGCTGCATCTTCTCATTTAGAGTGGTCATCGATGATCTTTGTCCCCTCTACTATTGGGCCTTCGCAGTGTTCTAGCCACCTTTAACAAAATCCACCTCATGCGAGGTTATCAACTGGTATCAGGTCATCTTTAACAATGCCCATTGACATTCTAGACTCTTCCTCTGTTCGGGAACACCCATAAGTCGATGCTGATAGGTTACGGGTGTTGTCTTCTATGCTATAGGAAGTTGATTTGGAAGAGGCTCCTATCAAGACTACCAATCCTGTCTCTATAGTTGGGTCACCACCAACCGTCACTCCATTTGTTCCATAGAGATTGGTCAAATAATTAGCTCGAAATCAGTTCGACCCCCTTGCAAACAGTCTCTAGTTAGAATTTTAGTTAATGATGCGTTGTCATACAAGTTTTACTCTTCCCCTACAGAACAGGAGTGGGAGTTGGACCCCAAAATTTTTCTAGAAGTTAGAATTATTAAATAAAAATTTGATGGTACTTCGTCGCGAGTAAAAAATTTGAATGGATTATTTATATGTGGTTGTATGGATTAAAGGGAAGTGTAAGAATTAAGATTAGGACTGAGAAGGTATTATAATTAAATGTGAAGGGTAAGATTGGAAAGGTCGAAGTTGTAAATAAAAAAATAGGAATAAGAAAGAATGAGACGTGTTCGTGTAAGAAAGAAAGAAGGAGAGAAAGAAAAGAAGAACCTAAAAGAAGCTAGAGAAAGAGAATGAGTCATGTAAAAATAAGAGAAAAGAGAGAGAAGTGTTTGAGAGGTTACGAAAAAGAAAGAGTCGAGTGAAATAAGAAAGAAAGAGAGAAGAAAAATGTAGAAGGAAGTAGAAGAAGAGAAGCAGAAAACTGAAACAGAAAAATGAGAAGAAAGAAAGAAAGAAAAGGAAGAGAAGAAGAAGAAGAAGATTCAGCTACATTTTTGGTAACCTCTATCTTCTTTCTTGTTATGATAAGAGAAGAAAGTAGAGAAACTAGGTTTTTATGAGCTAAAATAAAAAAAAGGAAGATGATGAATAAGAGATTTATGTTTTAGATTTTTTATGTACCTTTAGCTAGATTTTATTCCTTCTAGTTTAAATTAACCAAGAATGGATTAAGTCTACGCTTATTTTTGTTGGCTAGTAGAGAATTATGGAAGCTTTCTTCATGTAAGAAGATTAAATGAAAAATATGGTTGTTTGAAGGGAACAAGAAAGTCGAAGGCAAGAACAAAAGGAGAGACAAGATTTGAGCTCGGATTTGTAAGCAAAGAGGTTGGTAATATGTTTATGGTTTTAGTGATGATGAGCTAAAATAATTAAGTACATGTATGTTAAATATGTTGTGAATGTGGGAAAAATGTTCTGTGAATATATATCTTGCTACTTTGTAAGAAGTCTATTGCTTTTGTGTTAATGAAAAACAGAAAATCTAAGAAGCATGAAAGCATGAATATATTATGAAATGTATAAGCATTGAAAAACCTATTATATGGGGAAGAGAGGTATCCATTTCGTTGGTCTCGTGCATGATGAACTATAGCCTTCTCCCGGCTGCCCGCCTGTGGCCATGAGATCCTGAGAAATCGGACTCATTTTGTTTCACGGTGTAAACTTAGATTTCTCCATTTCATTCCACGGAACTCTCGAGCCATATTATTTGTGCATTACATTGTAATTTGTTAGGCATGATTCATGATTGAATGTAATGTTTTGTTGATTCAAGAATTTTTCTGATCTGAACTGAGTAAGAAGCTGATTATTTATGAGCTTGAACTGTGGATATAGTATATTTAATGTGATATAAATTTATGTATCTATATACTTGATTGTGTGTGGTTTAATATCGCTGGCTATAATCATATTAGCCACTGAGCCTCCTAGCTCACCCCATCAATTTTCACTCATCAGGTGAAGTGAGAGCAGATCAGTGAACCTTGCAAAAACTTTGGGCAAATCTTCAAGAAGTTCACTCGTTGTAACTAAGTTAGATTAAGTATTTTGGGTGGTTTCAAAATCATGCATACATGTTGTATTTTTGGATTATGCTAGTGTTTTGACTTTTATTATAATTGAAGATATGTATAAATTCTGCATTAATTGAGTAATGAAAACATTGGATGTGTTTGAGAAATGACAGTAAAAGTTGCAAAATTTCTTTATTATATGTACGTGTGGAAATTTCTTCTCTGCTAACTGATTATGTGATAGGAATAAATAGTTAGATGATTGAGGAACTTTGGATAGACTTATCTAAAGTAAATTGGTTAAGTTAATAGTTTTGTATGTATGGAATTTATAGTTGGTTTTGGGTCTTTTAGAATTGCAATAGAAATGTATATTGATAGAGGAATGAAAACAGAGAGTAAAGGTATAATGCGAACCGAAACTTCTAGGAACAAACTACATTGATATAGGTAGAATTAGGTTCTTTTAGCTTTTTAATGGTATAAAGATTGAAATTTTTGAACTTTAGACGCAAGAGTTATGGCCTTTATAAGATAGCAGTATTGGTGTACAAATTTTTAACTAAAATGATAATCTTTACTTAAACAATTAAATTGTATCGATATAGGCTAAATTAGACAAAATTGTCTTCATGAAGTTGTAGATCTTTTTCTTAGCTTTCCAAAGATATAAAGTTTGAAATTTTTGGACTTCTGGATTGAAAGTTTTGTTGTTTGGAAGTGAGGGAGTTTAACTGGGAAGTCGCGAATGCAACAAAGCACGATCACGACAGTCCCAAAATTCACAAAAGTCGCAATCTAACACAGTACGATCATAACTCCCCTCATTTTCTTGTTACGGTTTATCATAGGTCGCGATCGTGGTTGTTTTGCCTCCCTCTCATTGCGTGAGAGATAAAAGTAACGCCCGTGACTTTTGTCTCTGAAATCCATTAAATGAAAATATGCTTCAAGTTTTGTCTCCATTTGTCACAGGTGTGACAGTGAAAAGTCACGCATGTGGCTCTTTCCTTTTTAGAATGTTGCTTTTAATTCCTTAATGCATTTGCAAATTAATTCATTTAAGACCCAAATCCATTTATTCCTTGTTCACTTTTTTCTATGATAAATTTTCATTAAATATTTGGGTATTGTTTATACTTCTCTTATGAATTTTATTTATTTGATATAATTATTATTTATCCATTTATTGATCATCTATTATTTATCTTATTAGTATTAATATATATATATATATTAAAAAGGGGGGTTCCTCCATGACATCTATTAAAGTTGATTACATGTCAAGCTTATTTTAGGCCATTTATTTTAATTGTTCGGGTATTAATTTTGCTTCTGCCGAGGAATACGAATATTGTTTATATTTTATTTTATTGTTAATAAATCATTTTTATTAATTTATGATTTCTTATAATTAAATTCCATGTCTAAAATAATTTTATGACGTTTTAAATTATTATTTGATCATACCAGAAAAGTCCCACCATAAATTTTCCTTACCTAAACTTTAATTAAATTAAATGTTATATTTTATTTTATTGATATGTTCACAAATCTATTTATTATTATTTCCAATAAATCCCAGTGGTGGCACGTTGTCGCCATAAAATTTGAATCGAGACTTGGGGCCAACAGTGGGACTCCGTTGTGAATACTAAATTTGGTTTTGATCACCCCATTAATCTGGCTAAATATCAACGATATCGTATGGAAGTGTTGTTAACTAAAAATGATTTATTAACTGCTACGTTATTATCTTAACATTATGCTTCTGAACTGGTTAGGGAATTTTACTATAATTTTGATAAAGATGTCTTGGATGAATCTGCATTGAGCCATCATATGGTGTATGTGAGGGGTACTGTGATTTGATTTGATACAAATCAATTGAATATATTTTTAGGGGTTAATAATTTAATTATTGATAAATCTTATGATGATGATTTTATTGTGATCTATGATATGTTAGCTACTATGATAACGCGAGGTAAATTGTCTACTTGGCCATCTTCCTCTGTCCTTCATGCATCTCAATTATTGCATAAGCATTTTGTGCTCCATAAGCTTCTGTTAACGAATTGGTTACCTATTGCCATACAGTTATAGCTTATCAGGCTCTGGCCAAATGAATTTATGATATAGACACTTAAGCACGTTTTAATTTTGGGAAGAATCATTATTGAGGCAATGATTGCTATTGGTAGTAAACAAGAAACTTTGATGTACTTTCCCTGTTTGATTACACAGTACTTGTATGCCCACAATGTACCTTGGGTAGATTCAACTGTTTTTAAGCCTATGTCATTGCTCAATATTTCGCCTCGGATATTAAATGTGAACAAGCAAGCTCGATTGATTGACTTGCCTTACTCTTCTTTTGGGCCAATTGAGACAGCTGCAACAACTATTAATCCAAATGTTGCTTTATTTGTCGAGATTGATAGGATTGAAGGTGTCTTTCAAGCGAGGCTGGATGCACTTTGTCAACTCAAGCAGTAGGTTCTTCGTTGCTCATTGATTCTTAGCTTTGCTTTTTTGTATCTTTTTATCCCAAGGGGGAGAATGGTTGTTTTTCTTAGAGAACTTGTTGGGACCCGATCCGGGAACCGGACCCCAACCGAAAAAGCGAAAAATGAAACAAACACGAAAATTTTGAAACGAAGACGAATCGAAAGCGAATCCAATCAACAGCGGAACAAATGGTTCATTCGAACCCAATAATCGAAACATATCGAATCAACAGTGGAACAAATGGTTCACTCGAACCATTACCAATGTCCAACATCCTGGAACAAAATCTTAGAAGTAACTATCGCATTAGAAACCTAAAACTAATCCAATTCGAAACGGTATAAAATTTTTTTTTCATCATTCAAAACAATTTAATATCCCATTTGGAATTCGTCAATTCCATAACCTCAATTCATTTGATTCTTCACATTCATACATATCCCATAGCACAATTTTACAAATCCAATTCCTATTAATATCCCAACTCAATATACAAATCATAATTATTATACATAATATCGTAATTCAAGTTTTTATACAAGATCACCATGCAATCCCAAATCACATTCAATACCTCAGTTCCATATTCGAATTCCTAATTCAATCCAAATCCAAAAATC
>JAOSBN010012920.1:0-18180 GCA_027563595.1 Erythroxylum suave | reverse complement strand
TCAACCTTGAATTTCAATCCAAATACCTGAAAGTATTTCTTAACCAATTCTATAAATTTTATTATTATCAAAACATAAAAGGATTTAATTTGTCAACCTCCATTGGTCCAACATTATAAGATTTGGTTCTGCCCTACCTTCAACTTGAGTTTTAGGTAGCAAAGTAGATAAACTGTTGTAAGGTAGGCACATGTAAAAGCTTGTAGTATATGTACAAATGTGAATCATCCAACAACTGAGTGTCTATCTCTGTAAGATGGAACTATAGAGTATGTCAATGTTGTAGGGAAAATTTTTTCTCATCAATACAACCCATATTCCTTGACCTACAATCCTGGTTGGAGAGATTTCCTGAACTTAAGATATAAAGGGAATAGGCAGCAAAACTACTTCCCATGTAGGCCATAGGGTGTACAACTATTTCAACCTAGTCTATAAGCCTTTTTCTCTATCTTAGGTACATCATTGAAATATATAGTTAAGTCTTTTTCCATTAATATTGTAATTCTAATATGATGTTAAACAATTTCAATAAGGGACATCATCAAAATTTCAAGACACAGGATTTAACATCTAGAATTTGAGAAACAGATGCATCAGATGGTAGTGACTATTAACTAACTAGAATCACAAAGCATAATAAAGTTGCCATTTGAATATGAGGTAAATTCAAAGAATGTTAGCATGGTTAGGGAGCTTAAGGATCCTAGGAGGACCCTCCAAAGGATGGCAAACAAAGGTGAGATTAAGGAGTTAAGCAAAGAAGAAAACCTCTAATCCAATTTGACGTGTTCTTAATTGTTGATACATTTAATCCATGATACTTAGTGATTAATGCTTTAAAATGCTTAAGACATTCACTTTAATTCATATTTGGTTTTAGGTACGATTTGGAAGCATAATAGCTAAAGTGAGTTGAAAGCACACTCTTAGATTCACACTCAATTGTCTTCATGGAACAAGAAGGAGAAGGATTAGAGTGAAGAGTAGACAAGAAAATGCCAAAAAATGAAGATTATATGATGCAGTACACATTCATGGTTGTGCATTAAAGTCACAACTTTGACTTTCATGGTCTAAACAAAAAGTCATGGTCGTGCATCAAAGTTCACAGTTGTGAGCTTTAGGTTGTAATTTATGACCGAATCAAAAGTCATGGCCATGACTTTCGCGATCTAGGCTTAAAAACATAAGATTTTTAGCATAAATAGAACATTTTGACAGCAAAAAGAGAGGGGAATCAACTTGGGACTTTGTGTAAGATAGAAACTTACTCTTTTGAGACACCTATGGATGGTTAAGCTTCCTGACTCTGGTTCAGAGGTGAAATTGATGCCTAGAGTCATGATTAAGCATATCTTTTCATTGTTTAATATTGAATCTCACTCTTTATAGATTGTTATCGTTATTTAACATTTATTGACTTAGGCATTATAAAGATTATTTGAATATGTTCATTGTATTGTTTTATTGCAAACTCATTGCTAGAATCTTCAACATATTACATAATCGTTATGTTTTAGATTCGTATATAGCTATTAACGACATTGAATCATTAGGAACAACATAACTTAGGTTAGCTAACTTGAACTTGTGTGGTTATTTCCTATATTGATCTATTTTTCATATCGTAACACAACTCACCAGTTAAATCTAGAGAACTTGTTCTAGATTATTCGATAGTTAGGTTTAATTAAAGAGTTTGTTTTAATTAAACACAAATTAAGGGAAATCGAGATTAACAGAACTCATTAGTAGTCTATAATCAATAATTCTAGGAGAGATGTGAAACATTATAACAATGAAATATGTTTAATCGTGTCTCAGCTGAGATTAATATAATAATTGAATTTTACACACATTCATCAATTTTATCACTTTTAACTGTTTTTAATAAATTGCTTGCATTAGTTTAATTTTACAATTGTTTTCTGAATCACATCAACCCAAAACCCCCTTTTATTACCTTAATGTCAGTTATTTTCATTGCAAAAAATAAACGTACATTCCCTGTGGATACGATCTCGACTTGCCACAAATATAAATTTTTAGTGTATAGAGTTAGGTAAATTTTATGGTTCACTCGACATGTACTATCAAAATTTGATAGTGCAAAGGATGGCCAACAAAGGTGAGATTAAGGAGTTAAGTGAGAAGAAAATCTCTTATCTAGCTTAAAGGTAAAGTTTCAATGTCCTAAAGACGTATCCTGGTAGGTTAGCAAAATTGAATGAGAGGAAAAAGGATAAGGAGATACTGGAGACTTTTTGAAAGGTATAAGTTAATACACCTTTACTAGACGTAATCAAAAAATAGCCAAAGTATTCAAAATTCCTTAAGGAATTATGTACCAATAAGAGAAAGCTGAGAGGTAATGAGAAGGTTATGATAAGTGAAAATGTTTCTGCATTCATCAGGGGAAAATACCTAAAAAATGTAGGGATCTAAGTATGTTTACCATTCCCTGTAAGACTGGTAACATTGTAACTAAGAGAGCCATGTTATCTCTAGGAGCGTTAATTAATTTAAACTTAGACCTTTTGAAATAGACTAGTGTTATCACATAATGAGTTGACTTTACTAATGCTTACTCGGATGAAATGGTTGATGATGTTTTGATGTAGGTGAATAACTTGGTGTTTCTTGCAGATTTTTGTTTGGTGGATATAATATGAAACCTTATAGAATTCCATACCTATCTTACTAGGGACACCATTTCTTAACACAACTCAAACTAAGGTAAAAGTTTGTGAGGGCACCCTCATAATGGAATTTGATGGGGAAGTAATTCATTTAAATATTTTTTATACCATAAAACATCCTCAAGATGATCATTATATTTTCTTTATTGTTGTGATTGATCTCTCACTACAGGAAATGAATGCTTAGGTTAAATTGTACAGATCAGTTAGAAGCAATTTTTACTAAACATCTAGAGTTGGAAACTTTTAATGATATTGAGTTAGGAGAGGAACTAATTGAGATGGAAGATACCTTACATTCTTTAAAAACCTCTCCTACAAGGTATGAACTTTCTTCCATTCAATTATTTAATCTTACCAAAGGCTATTACCTTTTAATTGCATTTACTTAATGTACAGTTGAAACTACTACCCGCTCATTTGAAGTATGCATATTTAGGAGGCAATAAGACTCTTCTAGTTATTATTTTGGCAATTTTGACTTCTAATCAAGAAGTTAAATTGGTTTATGTGTTAAGAGAGCATAATAAGGCCATTAGATAAAAAATTACAGATATTAAAGGAATAAACACTTTTATATGCATGCATCGTATTTTGCTTGAGGAGGATGCCAAGTCCATTAGACAGGTACAAAATAGGTTGAATCCTCCAATGATGAAAGTTATGAAGAAGGAAGTACTGAAGCTTCTTGATATTGAAATCACAGTGGTGACAAATCAGGATAGTGATTTGGTTCCTACTTGTGTACAGACCAGGCGGCAAGTGTGCACTGATTATAGGAAGTTAAATATTGTAACTCGTAAAGTCAATTTTCGCTTTCTTTTTTGATCAAATTCTTGAGAGACTTGCTAGATATGAATATTAATATTTTCTAGATGGATTCTCAAGTTATCTTTAGATCTATATTGCGCCAGAAGAATAAGAAAAGACAAAAAGACAACTTTCATATACCCATTTGGTATCTTTGCATAATAGAAGATTTCATTCGATTTGTGCAATACATCTGCAACATTTAAAAAGTGCAAGGTGAGTATATTCTCCAAGTGTGTTAAGAAGATCAAAAAGATATTTATGGATGATTTTAGTTTCTATAGTTCTTATTTTGATAATTGCTTAGAGAATCTTACACTTATTCTAGAAACGTGTATTAAAACTAACCTCATGCTAGATCGAAACAAAATGTCATTTTTTGATTGATCAAGGTATAGTTTTGGGGCATACTGTATCTTCTAAGGGTATAGAGGTTGATAAGTCTAAGATTGATCTTATTTCTTCTTTGCCTTACCCCTCAAATATGTGAAAAGTTTATTCTTTTTTTGGCCATGTAGGTTTTTACCATAATTTTATTAAGGATTTCTCGAAGATAGCCTCTCTTTTGTATAAGTGTAATGAGATGTTTGACAAAATTAAGGAGCTCCTAACATCTCCACTAATGATTCAACCTCCAAACTAGATCCTTCCCTTTCAAATTATGTGTGATGCAAATGACTATAAAATGGGGGCAGTTCTAGAACAAATAGTGGGAAAAGTTGCACATGTCATGTACTACACTTTGGAAACTTTGAATCTAACTTAACTGAGTTATTCTAAAATAAAAAAAGAGTTTTTTATTTTTTGTGTTTGCTTTAAAAAATTTTGTTCATACTTGTTGGGCATAAAGTTATTATTTACTTTAATCATGCAACATTGAAGTACTTACTCACTAAAAAGGAAGCAAAGCCAAGGTTAATGAGAGTGATTCTCCTCCTTCAGAAGTTTGATTTGTAAATAAGAGATAACACAGGGTAGAGAACGAAGCTGCTGATCACGTCAATTGCTTGATTAAAAAAGAAGATATTCTTTTGAGAGAAACATCTCTATATGAATAGTTTTTTCCACTGATTTGAAACCTCTATAGTATGCATATATCGTGAATTGTTTAGTTACTAATAAATTATTTATAGGTTCGTCAAACGCTCAAAACTACAAGTTAAATAGTGAAGCCACGTACTATATATGGGATAACCTTTATCTATGGAGGTATTGTGCAGACCAAGTCATAAGATGGTGCGTTCTTGAGAGTAACTTGCTTTCTATCTTAACCCTTTTTCATTTGTATGCTTATGGAGGGCACTTTAAGGTAAAAAGGACTAACTATAAAGTTTTGGAGAGTGGTTGTTACTAGGCTTATTATTTAAGGATGTATATGTCTTTTACAAGTCATGTGACAAGTGTTAATGATCAGATAACTTGTCCTATAGAAATCAAATGTCTTATACCCCCCCCCCCCCCTTTGTGAAAGTTTTGATGTTTAAAGAATTGATTCATAGGACCATTTCCTCCATCTTTTGATTTTCATTATATCTTACTTGTAGTTGATTATGGCTCCAAGTGGGTGGAAACTAAATCCACCAAATGACTTTAAAGTTATTATAATTTTTGTTAGGTATAATATCCTTTCTAAGTTTAGGATGCGAAGAGCCATCAAAAGTGATAAGGGAATGCACTTTTGCAATAAGGAAGCTCTGTTCAAGAAGTAACATATCTTGCATAAAGTTTTTACCTCTTACCATCCCTAAACAAATGGCCAAACTGAGGTATCTAATAGAGAAATCAAGTCAATCGTGGAGAAAACTGTTCAACCTAATAGGAAGCATTGGAGCTTGAGTTTAGACGCTATACTGTGGGTCTATAAGATAACCTATAAAATGTCAATTGGTATGTCCCCATATAGATTGGTGTTTGGAAAGCCATGTCAAATTCCTATGGAGCTACAACATAAGGCATATTGGTCATCAAGCATTGTAATATGAACCTTAATAATATGGAAGTCCATAGAAAGCTATAATTGTAAGAGCTTAAAGAAATGTGGAATGACTTATATGACAATGCAATGATATATAAGGAAAATACCAAAGCTTTCCATGATAAGATGATCCCGAGTAAAAGCTTTGTTCATCATTTAAAAATGCATCTTTAACATTCTAGACTTAAATTATTCACTAGTAAGCTACATTCTCGGTCCTTGTGTTGTTTCTAATGTCTTTTTTTTCCCCCATATGGTGCAGTAAAGATATAAAGCCTAAAATTTGGAAAGAAATTTAAGGTGAATGGTCATTGCCTGAAAGCCATACTATGAAGGATTCCGAGTGAATAATATGGAAGTAGTGATACCTGGATGACATCATATAATGAAGAGAACATATATTCAAGCTAATGAAAATAAATAAAGGCAATGCTTGGGAGGTAACCTAAAAGGAGTTTATTCATTTTCCTTTAAGCTTTTTGCATTTATAGTTTTTATTGAATGCTCCTTATCTTATGTTTAATGTTAGATTAGGGACAAGTAAGTATTAAGTGTAGGGGTGGGGATCTTGTTGTTTCTTATGTATTTTTAAGTTCTTTTTTCATGTAAAATATAAAAAACAAACATTCTTTCTTTTTATATTGCTTATAAAACTATATACTTATAATTATAGAGAATTAACTAAAAAATTTATGGAAAATTAAGCATGTATTTTTAATCTTATGATTGGTCAATGTATGTTTTCTTTGGGACAGTAATGACTAGTGGGTTGACATAAGTTAGTGAGATTTTGAGCCTTTTAGACTAAAACATCTATATCAATCTCATTGTCTTTTGTTCATGTATGACCTTTATGATATGTACATCTTAACTTTGCCTTGAGTTTCTATTCTATATCACATTTTTATCACATGCATTGATGTGGAAATGATATAGGAAATCTTTGATTTGTAAGCTACATTAGCTGAATAGCCTACCCAATGAAATGATTAATCCTGTTGTTAAGCCCTTTGAATTTTATTAGCCATTTTCTTATTTTAACCATATTACGAGCCTCTAACCTAACTAAATTTCTTATCTAAGCTTAAAGATAATGGAACATTTGTGATTGTTCATGTTGGTGGATGCACGAGAGCATAAGTGTGAGCATGTGCATATAGCGTTAGTTATAATTGATCGAATGTGATCTTTATTGCCTTTCAATGAGTTCCATTGTTGATGTAATTTCTTTCAATTTTTGTTTTTAACCTTAAGAAAAAAAAAAGAATAACAGATAATAAAAGAAATGAAGTATTGAGGAGGTAAATCATTTGTTTTGCAAAGTAATTTATGTTAGTCTTTCCTCCTAAAGTTGTATGAAATGGGTGAATTGATTATGACACAAATAAGGGAGAAGTTGCTATGAAGGGTCACTCCTTATAGTTATAGCGTATTATTTATCATCATTTTTTGTAAGTTATTTCTTTTAGTTATTTATGCTATATGTGGTATGTGGTGTTAAAGCTTGAATATAAGCTATGAAATAAAGTTTTTTCATTTATCATAACTGTTGGGACTTAGTTTTGAGTGGCTGCCAACTTTTAGACGTGATACTTTATTGAGTATTTTTCCTACTTCATTAATTTTGATGGCTTTTGAACTACTTGATCCAAATACTTCTCACCTTAACATTTAGCCCCATGAAAACCTTGAAAAGTCGTTTAATTCATGATTATGCATGTGAATCTTTAGTGGTGGAGAACTGAAATGATATGTAAAGTCGTAGAACGTCTTAATCATGAAAGTTGTTTGAATGCACTTGTACATTCATCTTATTTTTAAACACAACTTGTCAAAGACTACCTTTAGATTGCTTAGTTTTTGAAGGGAATGATTATTGATTGATCATATGAGTAAAAACTTTGAATGTTTAGTTCTTACCATGGTTTTAAAGGTTTTTCCTTTTTTTCTTATGATTATCTAGTCTTAGTAAATATGAAAAAGAAGGAAGTGATTTGCTTTTAATTTTGATTTTTAGTTTTGGCTAAGGAAGGTTAAAAGCTAAATGTTTGGGAATTTGATAAGTGATTAATTGTAGTTGATTTATTCCCTAATGCTTTGTGATTAATGCTATGTTGTGTTTAAGATACTTATTTTGTTTCATATTTTACTTTAGGCACAAGTTGGAGGAACAAGAACCAAAATAATCTAAATCAGTGTCCTCGGAGTTGTTCTATCAATGTTAGATTTTATTTGCCTTTATAGAGCAAGAAGGAAATGAATTAAGGTAAATATAGGACAAAGAATGGAGGAAGTGGAGTTACTATGAATTACACAATCATGTATGGGAACATGTAACTCACTGGAAATGTATAGAACTCAGTAATATTGTTTCAAGCAAACATAAGAATTACACACCCATGAGGGGATTTACACAATCTTTTAAGTGATTTACATGGCCTTGTAAGTTTGCTTTGTATCTCTCTAGGACCATGTCACTTCACGAATTCTACCAAATTAACATACACGATCATTTACGCATATAATGTAGCTAACTGTGTAGAGCAATGCAACCCTAATTTTATACTATAAAGGGCATTTAAGAGGCTAAAAAAGGTAGAAGACATTAAAGACAAAAAGAGGTTGATTACTTTCCTTTTTGATAGCTGTGAGCAAATAAATTTCATCTTTCCAATTTAAAGAGGATATTGAGGCTGACGAATATGTTTGAAGGTGGATTAAGCTAGTGATGTTCTTAACTCTCATTTAGGATTGACTTTGTTATTCTATGTTTCAACGTTTTGGTTTTATGGATAAAAGATTTAGATAGGACTACTAGATTATTCATGTACAGATTCATTACCAGAATTTATATTGCAATATGTAATCATTCTACATTTGATTCACACGTGGTAAACTAATGGTCGAGCCTCACTAGAGATAACATAGCATAAGTTAATGATATGAGATGATGTGGTTATTGTTTAGATTAACTTGTTTTCCAATTATGCAACATGGTTGTCACTTTAAATCTAAAGATCTTATTCTAGTTTGTCTAATAACTAGACCTAATTAAAGAGCTTATTTTAGTTAGAAACAAAGTATAGGAAAATCAGAATTAACAAAGCTTGTTAATAATCTATGGTTATTAGTTTGAAAGAGAGATATAAGAACAACATTACGATTGATTGTGAATAATCATATAAAGGTTGATATTAAACCGTAAAATAAATTCAAAATCTATTAATTTTATTAAATTTATACTGTTTGATTTAATTTGTCTTTAATAGGTAGTTTAACTTTATTTCTTTAATTAATTCAACCAAACACCGCTCCCTCTAATCTTAAACATTGTTTTATTCATTACAAAAGCTAAACACAGACTCTCTATGGATATGATCCTTTTTTACTACTACTAAAAATTTAGTTGTGTAGAATTAGATTTTATTTTCTAATGTGTTTGACTCGCATCACCTATACATTTTTTGATCAGTAATGCCTAGATTGGATATGAAATTTTACATGTCTTGCTTATAGTTTCTTAAGGAATAATTCCCTTTATATTCTAAAAGATAAAGTGTGTTATTGAAATCTCTAAGCATTATCTAAGGACCATTTATGTTAGCAACAATCTTCTTAAACTTTTTCCATAGGAAAAATATTTGAAAAATTTTGGAGCCACAGATAAAGGTTATATGAATACAAGATCTTTCTTGAGCCAATTCAACATCTAAATGTAAGATTTGATATGTGAGTATAGAGCTCCTAATCTTGAATCTACCGGGGTTAAAGGAAACAATAGTCTTATTAGTATAATAAGCACAAGGACTACTAATAATAGGTTATTTGTGATGAAAAAATTAATATTATTAATCCCATCATTTCTTAGTTTGGTTTCCAAAATTCAACAAATAAAAGGGTTTAAATAATTTAAATAATCACTAAAAAGTTATTGCTTGTTTAGGTTATTTAAGTTGTTTGCATTCTAATATAACAAGTTTATATCCAGATTTAAGAGAACCTAAAGATATTATATGGTTTGTACTCTTAGATTTTTTCCCCATTCTTGTTTCTAAAGGCATCCCATATTTCAAAAAAAGTAGAAAAATACCTGGAGAAATCATCTCATTTAATAATATTTTAGAGGACAATTTAGTAGGAGGATGTAACTAAGAATTAGGATTAACAATGACTAGGCCATCCTTTGTTTACATAACCATACCACTTGATTTCAAAGAATTAGTTGTAGCTAGTGTTTCCTTATCATTCATAGTAATGTCACCTGACTATAAAGCACATTTGTAGCTGATACATTCGTATCATTTATTGCGTCATGATTAGAACATTCCAATGGATTAGAATAAGGGTGAGAGTTCTCTAAAATAATAGAATCAGAAGTAGCAATTCCTTTATTAACATACCAGTTAAATTGAGGAAAGACTAGCTGAATGCTATCAAGTTTTAGGCCAGAAGGTAAAGGAGTACTGGTTATATTGTCCAACCTTACTAATTCAAAGTAATCACCCTCGGAAAATCTCCTCCATATACATCTCCATTCCTTGCCAATATGATGTGAGACCACTGTTGGTAAGAAACCAACAACTAATCCTTGTAAAGTTTATTAGAATCATTTAATCTCATCAAAGTAATAAAGTTTGGAGGCTCTTTCACTATATCAACCACTATATAAACTCCTATATAATATACCATTTTCATCAATCTTTTTGATTCATCCATAGCTACTAGTTTTCTGATATAACTAGGTAGATGATTTAGTCTAATAGTTATCCTATATTCTAATGGAATATTGTGTAAGTTAACTTAAAGAGGGACTTATTTAAACTTGTTTATCCTAGAGTTGGATTCTAAGTTGTCATAACTTAGAGAAATAGTGGCATATTATTAAAATTCCAAGGTCCATTATTAAGTACTTTCCAAGCACTAGCGGTGGAGCTAAACTTACTAATAAATAAGCCAACAGCTATAAGGAATATATCCTCTAGTACCAAATTGTTTTGCTACTTGTGAGCCTAGGATTTTAATGGTAAGACTGTTGGCCATATTAAGAAAAAAAACTAAGGAACACTACCACTTGAGAGCATCCTCATGAAGCATTTGTAACTATGAAGAGAACACTCCATATCGAGGTTCAATAAAGTGAGGAAAAAACTATGAAACAACTAGTAAAGTATCATTCATTATATTTCTATGAGCTAGTATTGAAAGCCTCAATAGGAGCATGCTAAAGAGAAGAAGAAGAAAGAGTGTTAAAGAGGTTGTTTTGGCGATATTAATGATTAGGAGGGAGTATATTAAGCTAAAACATATATGGAAGGAGAAGGATATGAGATTAGGACAAAAGGTGGAAAGTCAGTAAGGTTATTAACTTGGTTAGGTTGGGATGGATAGATAAAGGTAAACATTCCATAAAAAGATTTTTAAAAACTAGGAGAATAAGTTGGAAAATTGTTACTATAAATTATAGGCAAAAAGCCCAATTTTAGGGCTAATCATTTTTGGGTTTGATCAATTTAGGGCCAAACATTTTAACTGCTCAATTAAGGTTTAATATTATCGAATCTATTTATGTTAAGCTATTTTGGATGGAAATCTGACGGTGTTATACACACATTGTAAATTCTAAATGAGGTATCATATGTGGCATCCTCTCTGTAGCGTGTACTGATGACCTGGTAAAAAAATATAAAGAATAACTTCATTCATTTTTTAGAGAGAGAAAAGGTATAATAGAAATCTTCAAAGAAACTCTTTCCTCACTCTCCATTCCTTCATATTTCGTGTATGGTATTTTCCTATAGAGAAAGAAGGAGTATAGAGAGAGAAATCCATCACACATAAAAAAAAGAATAAAAATTGGCGTTATATACAAAAGCTTTAAAGCAGAGGTATTGACGAAGTTTTATAGAGATAGAGAGGTGAATAGAGAGGTTTGTCCGTTGAATGAGGTTTGTCCCTTTAAAAAATGCCTAGTTCATACTTTTGTGTTTTTTTTATTAGTATTGACGAATGCTATCTTTTGATTATCGTTTACGAATTATTGTTGATTTCTATTACTAATGTTTGGGTTTTAGATGGAGAATTATTTTAAGAGTTATATGTTTTTTCCTTCTTCTTTGTTAACTTTTTGGTTGCTAGTTCTGTAGGAGAAGGGTGTTTGAAATTTGTTTTAAAATGTAGGAAATCTTAATTGTTGGGTTTGCATAAATGAAGGACTTATGCTAAGGTACAAGTATAGTCAAACCAGTGGTCTGACTCTTACTTTAAATTCTACCATCCTATGTAAGCACAAACTCAAGTTAATGGGATGTAGTGTAAACATTGTCCAACAGAGGGTTAAAGTGTTGAAGATGGCTCAACATGGGTCATTTACTTTAAGTGTGGTTAGAGTCAAGATGGACTGTAGGAAACATTTTTCTTGAGATATTTTTCTATTTATTTATTTTTTTTGTAACCCTTATGTGTTTGGTAATTTTAATTGCAAACTGGCTTTTGGTTTAACATCTCTCGAAGTAGTACACTTTTCATTTCAGGAAATGGTTTATTGTCTAATATAGTGACATAAGATCACCTAGTTGCTATGTCTGTTCAAACATGCATTCCTTCACACAAGATGATAATGCTTGCGTCAATTGCATTTCTAGTATAATGTTAAAGAAACATCCTAAAAAATTGCATATTCAAGCATAACCATTTTCAGTTGATGGTAGAGGATCATACTACTTGGTGTGATTAGTGGGTGCTAGTAGTATTAGTGCTTTGTACCTGTATTCCACGCTTTTATCATTTTCTCTTCTTCTTTTATTTATGTTATTTAAAATAGTGAACACCACAGATGCTTGTTTGTAAGGTTTTACATTTTGTTTTGACATGTTTACAATTTTGTGAAGGATGACCACAAACAAAGCAAACCAGCTTACAAGCTCCTCAACGGTAGATCACTGCTGACTTAAAATAAGTACTTGCATTTATGTTTTGGTTGTTCTTTGGACACAGTGAAGGAAGATAATTTGCATAACTGGTTTTCTAGGAATTATGAAGTCTTATTATTTCTTAAAGGGCCTTAATTATATGCTTAAGTTTCAACTTGCAATATCCGAAGCCACCTAACTCTTAGGCCTACTTATGTTCATTATTTTAACATTATCTTTCCTTGCAAATATAAAAAATGTTTGCAGAGTCACTCATAAGAAAATGTTAGTTAAATCCATTACAGAGGTGAAACCCATTGCAATGTAATATCTGATAACGTTATACACGTTATGCATATGCACCAACGTCAATATATCTGATAACCCCATTACCAACGTTGTATCAATTTTTCAAGGTATAAGTAACTCAATTCCCTTATTTAGTTCTTCAGCATCCCATGGATAAGTTCTAGCATCCACATGTCATAAATATTAAAGGCATATTAGGTCAATCAGGCTATCATTTTACTACCTTTTGGCGATAGGGT
Organism: Erythroxylum suave; assembly: GCA_027563595.1. Lineage (NCBI taxonomy): Eukaryota > Viridiplantae > Streptophyta > Magnoliopsida > Malpighiales > Erythroxylaceae > Erythroxylum > Erythroxylum suave. The sequence continues at coordinate 5,237 of JAOSBN010012920.1, read as the reverse complement.
TGCTTATCACTGAATAAGTGCATAAGAATCCTAAAATATGTAACTTTTAATTTCTCTAAATTTGGAATTTTTGAACACATCTAACGATCATGTTTTTCGAAGGGTACATGAATAATGAAAAACTATACGATATCGTTAATCATTAATTATGATTTATATGAATAATCGTTGCCTCCTAAAGTTCATAACCATCTGACAGAATATATCAAAATATAAATTTAGAAATGAATATTCATTTCTTATGGAATAAATAAATAAACAAGAGAAAACAACCTTACTGATACAAGGCTCCGAGGTTATAATAAATCTCTTGATTAAAGTCATTGCCTTCAAAGCCACTGACCAACCGCGAGATGTTTCCATTAAGCTTAAATGAAGCTGCTTGCGAATCTAATCGAATCTCTAGCATGGGCTAGCCCTTGTTCCTTCTTTTTGTCTCTGCTAATTGGCATCACTTTTCTCTTCTGTAGCTCGTACGTAAAGTTAAAAAATAAAAAATCAATTTAAATTTGCACCCAAAAAATTAGAAAATAAACGAATGTGTGACAACCCTATTCCTACTAACAATAATAATAGTGTTTGTAGATCCGTTGATGGAAGAACCATTGCTAGATCGAGAAGAATAAAAGACCATAATTTGATGCACATAGTCAGTGACTTTGGCTTGTGGCTCAAAGATGTTATGAATATTTATTTCTCAATAACAACCATTATGCATATGCATAAGCAAATCATGTGCACAAGAAAAAGAGGGACCAATTATTTTCACAATAAGATAATATACATCCATAGAATCGTTATAGCTATTCTTAATATGAAATTTTTTTCACTTACCTTCCTTCTTTGTTGCCATAAGTCAGCGGTAGATTGTTGTAGTGAACTTATAAAAGTCATCATTGTCCTCAGCACACAAGCTAGATAGCATTTAAATAGTATTCACATAGAAACATTCCGAACCAAAATCTTCTTTTATCATTATATTTTTCTAAATCAGAGATACCAAGGATTGGAACTTTTCATACCATCATTGGACATTTGATATGAGGTTGAAGAGGGACTTTATGTTTAAAAAACCCAGACTTCTCGCCCAATCTTTTCTTTCAAAGCTGCAAACTTTGGCTAATGTAACCGATCAGAGTTGGCATATGCATAAGAAAAAACTAGGGACACCAAGGAACTAAGAAAGTTGAATTGAAGTTTAAAATATGGTAAAAACGAACCTTGTAAATTGAAGTTGAAATCCAAAAGTAGCAATAAAGTGATAAGGAAACATAGTTTAGAAGAAACCATAATGGCACTGAGGATGGTGCCTTCTTCCTTAAGATTGGGGCAATATCTCATAAGTTTTTACCCAAAAATAGAACTCATAAGTGAAAGCAAAAGAAATCATACTCTTATATATTTGGCCATACACCCACTTGATATCTCTTTTTTTTTCCCTAGTTTTCCAAACAAACTAGTTGCTGCAATAATGTTAGATGTTTGTTTTTTATTTTCCTATCTCTCTCTCTCTTTATTGATTCCCTCTACCAGTTGAAGAATCATAAGGTCCTAACAGCTATATTTTTGTAACTAATATTGTACATTCCACTTAACTTTGTTCCCTTCCTACCATAATAAAACCCTCCCCATCCTTTCTTTCTCTCACACATCAAGCATAAAGATCAGTTATTACTTCTTATGTTTTCTCAAACCTTGTTAAGCAATATAGCACACAGAGTTCGGAACCCACAAATATGGTGACATGATGTTTGTTCTCTATCTCGTTACTTCTGTTATTCTTACTCCATTTTTTGTTCATCTTGTTTTCTTCAAAGGATAGTTTAGTTTTTCTATAAACTACTAAAAACAAAAAGTACATATAAAGATTGAGCTGTTTAAGATCCCTGCTATAATAAAAACACTCCTTTTATTGGACGTATGTAATGGTTGGAGTAAGTAATAAGCAGATTTAAGGTAATGATTATGGTAACATTCTTTAGACCTTTCAAATAGCTTCATCACCTCGAAGGCTATAGACAACAATCTTTGAAAGTTTTGGTTTTATATTTTTCTCTCAAAAAAAGAATAAAATTAATCTGTGGACTTTTCACTACGTCATCAGTACATATTGTAGAGAGAATGCCACATAAGGTACCTCATTCAGGCTTAACGGCGTGTTTAGAACACCTCTAGATTTCTGTCCAAAATAGCCTAACATTGGGTAGATTAGATAACGCTTAAACCTTAATCGAGCAAGTTAAAATATTTGGCCCTAAATTGATCAAACCAAAACATATTTTTCCCTAAATTGGGCATTTAGCCATAAATGGTAAGTAATGAAGTAGGAAAACCATATCTAAGATCTATGAATTCATGCAACAAGATGAGTGGGAAGGCTAACATACTAGCACAGATAACTTAAGAGCACAAGAACACCATAAGCAGGAAGAAAAGAACTAGCGACCAAAAAGTATCGACGAGAATGACTAAGTAGAGGAAGTGGGGTAAAAAGTAGAAATTAAGTTGAAGCGTTAGAGCAAAACTAGCTATAAAAGGATGAAGGAGCTAGTTGAGTTAAAGAAGAAGAACAAGCAAGGAATCAATAAGAACATGCGGAAGCTAAGTTAGAAACTTAAAGAGATAAGGGATTTTCTCTCATATAATTTGTCACTTATGTAAAAGGCATCCTTAATAAGAATAATTAGGAATGTTTTATTTTTTTCTTTTGAACATTCAACTATGATAGTTTTTAAGCTATGATATTCAATTGTAAAAATAATATTCTAAAATAATCTGGAGTCAAGTAATGTACAAGCAAGGGGAGTATTGCCAGAATTATGAGTGGAGTGGGGTGTTGAATTGGATCTTAGCTAAAACCAAGCAATTGAAACAAAATGTGGGGATCTTACAAACAACTTTTACCACCACCATTTATACCATTTAAAAAGAGAGGAACATCAGACTTTATAAAGGGGAAGACACTAAAAAGCACTACCTACCTAAAGCTAAACCCAACTAGATAAAGGAGGTTATGTTGGTTTAATTAGCACACAGTCAATTTACTACTGAGATAAAAATGAGAAGGAACATTTAGAATGAGCTGCTTGAAACTTTTTTTTCTTGTTTTCTAAATTCTCTCTTATAATTGGAACTTCTTCTAACCTTGTGATAACTTTGCTATAGTTAACAAAGGATTCTCTTTTAATTCACAAAAAAAAAGAATGCTTAAAGATATTTAAGTACTATATTTCTAGGAAAATTTATTCTTTGCAAAAATTATATTTTAACAAGTTTGCTTTCTTTTGGTACATTGGAAGAGTATATGTAATTCATAGTGCTAAATTTAAATTTTAATAAATCGGGAGAACCTCTTTTAGCCCCCCAATTAGATGTGTGTAATGAATTACATCATAGTTATCCATAATAATAGTATGATAAGGTACATGAGTTTCTAAATCTACTTTTTTTTTGTAAATTATTTAAAAAATGTTGCCCTAAACAAGTTATTCAAGCCCTCAACAATAATTTTGATTAATTAAACTCTTATAGTAGTCATAAAACCAGGCTGGATCCTAATAGAACTAAAAACTAGTTTTCTAATTTTGATTGACAAAACAAAAAATGGGGTATTATGATTAATAACGAATAAACTAAAATTAACAAGGAAGTAAAATAAATTAACTAAATATAAAATTGGAAATTCTATTTTACTTAACTTCGATTCAAGGAAGGGTCTCGTATAATTGTAACTTTAATAATTAGGTTAAAAGCATAAATTTTCACAATTCAAATAGTTAGTTTGAAACGTATCAAGATAGCCATAATAAGTATCAATTTTTCCTAAATTAATTGAACCAAACCTAGTATTCAAATTAAAACTTATAATTAATTAATTCAGTATGATAATATTCTATATCAATTAAATGATAACAATAAGCTTAATGAGAAAGTCTAGATCCTAAATTAAATAATTGAGATAGCTACAACCAGTTAATTTAGTTTTCTTGTTTCTTATAACCTATGTATGCAAATTCATTAAATAACCTATTTACTACTTGTACCAATCATTCACGAAAATTATATATTAAGGAATTTATGGATAATAATATAATAATTAAAACTAAATTAAAATTTCACATTAATTAATGTTAATCGTTCATAAAGTAAAAGAATATAAAACAATAAATATTAGAATTGAAATAAAAATATAGGTTTAGAACAAAACCTCCCAAACTACAACTAGAGTTTTGATTCCTCTGAATTACAAAATTCAAATTTAGTCCCTCATGGCTTTAGTTCCATCTCAAAAATAGAAGAAGAGAAGATGAACATGGAAAAAAAGACAAAAGAGAATAATGGAGAGAGTGGGTGTAATGTTCTCCCTTTCTTTTCCTACCCAAAGACTAACTTTTTTTTTTAATATTCTAGAGATTATCTTTTAAACAAATCCAAATCCTTACATAATATGGTTAGGAATAATTCTAGTAATTGAAACCTAACTTCTTAGAGTGACTAGACATGATCACTCTTTGGCTGTGTTTGGATGATAGCTGATCAGCCAATTTTTGGTTGATTGACTAAAATCAGTTGTTTGACTTAGTCAAACAGCTGATAATTTTGTTTGGTAGTTGGTTGGTTGGGTTGGCTGATTCGACCCAACCAGCCAAAATCCAAAAAGCTACCCCTACCCAGCTTTTGAGGCAATCAGCTGATTACCCCAAACCTAAAATACCAAAATATCCCAACAATGTTTACTTCTCAAACTCACTTTTATGCATAAAAATAATAAAAAAAATGTTTTGATTTGTTAATTTGGAGAAAATAGTGTTATAGATATCATCATTTTTTATTCTTTTATTTTTTTGATTTTGTTATTATTATTATTATTATTATTATTATTATTATTATTATTATTATTATTATTATTATTGTTCTATGTTTTTTGTTAGAGTTATAAACTTAATTTTTGTATAATTTAATATTTAAAATCTAAATTTCTAGAAGAATATTCAACGAAATACTAAGATATATAATATTCATACCATTATATTTTTTTGGGTAAATTACTATTGGGTCCCTGAGATTTGACGAAATTAACTCGTAGGTACCACAGTTTTCACAAATTAGCTCTCGGGTCCTTTTTTTTTTTCCGTTTGACTGAGGGGTCCTTCCGTAGGTTTTTTTACCCATTTTTCCGTTAGGTCTTCAGAAAAAGTGAAAATTTTGGAGAGTTAAAATTTGTAAAGACCAAAATA
>JAOSBN010012870.1:0-18185 GCA_027563595.1 Erythroxylum suave | reverse complement strand
CTCCTCGACACTGTATTGTAAGGCCCAAACCCCAGCAAGTCACATCCCTCATCACGGCTCTTTCTCACTACACTGCCCTCTGCACCAATGACTACCAGCTCAATCGACCAAAACGCCGTTGCTCATGTTCCAACAATCAACCATGACCTACAGACACACAATAAGTGAGCATGCAATTCCAAAGATCGACACCCATCCGCTCACCTAGTAAAACTTACGACCCAAAGGCTTAGCCCTCTTGCCCAAATCCCTCGCCTGGTTCTGCTTGATCTTTGCGAGGCGCGCTTCCTCCTCGGCCTCGCGCTCCAAAAGCCTGACGTGTTCCCGGGCCTCTCTGACGGCGACGCGCGCCTGCATCAGCGCCGCGTCGGCATCTTTCTCGGCTTGTTCAGCGGCCACGACGCGCTGGCGGGCGGCGACGATGGAGGGGTCTTCGTTGTGGTTGCGGTGGAAGAGCCCGCCGAGGCCGCCGCTGGTGTTGGTCGAGCGCCGTCGGGTTTCGAGGTCAGATGAGGATGCGGAGGAGGAGCGACGCCGGGAGAAGAGTCCGCCGTTTGAGCGTCGGTGGGATGAGTCGACGGAGCGTCGATTTATGCCTGTGACAGCACCACCTGTTGTGTGAGGTGCGCCGGCTTGAGTTGGGACGGGTTCTGTTTTGCGGCCGAAAAGAGGCATGGTTGTGGTGTTGATGAGGGCGGCTTGGATTGAAGGTCTTTGGGTAGGTCAAATTTGATGGCTAAGCTGGGGCGTAATCCTGTGTGAGCTTGTGCAGTCTGGACGAGGATTGTAGATCAGAGCAACTTCATATATTGATCCTACCGTTGCTGGTGGCTGCGGTGCATTCCATCATCAGGGCCTGAGTGAACGCGGCCTCAATCAAGTTTGGATGTGAAATGACGTAGGGATCGTCCCGGCTTTTTCGGTGCTGGTTGCACGCGAATGTTTCATGAGCGCGTCTTAGCACATCCCTGACGGCAGGTGTCAAGTGGCTGACAGAGGTTGATGGAATCAAGCAGGTTTGCTGTAGACGTGATAGTCAGGTAAAGGGAGCAGTCTTCGCTCTGACCTGGCAGTCGTGAAGAATGGGCTTGGGTTCCCAGCCTGAAGCTTACAGCTGGTGCAGTGGTTGAGAGCCACTATGCCGTAGCTTGTGGCTGAAGCTACATCAAAGCGAGCTGCCTCGGAAGTGCTTCTCCACAGATCTTCAATTCAGATCTACCTTCATGTTCCAAGATTGACATTCTTCTGAGAAGCTTCCTGGACGAGCAGGTCTTGTGCCCGATCAAGTACTGTTGCGTTGACCAGCTCATCCTGTCCTTCAAGGCAAGATGGCAACAAGTACATACTGGCACTTGCGTATTTACCTGACGCTTAGGTAAGGAGACATTGAACCATGACGTCCAGTTGACGGAACAGAGAGTTGCCGCGTCTTCTCCGTTCACAATGGCTCCAGAAGTGGCCGACTCACCGTTCCGAGCTGGCTTGTGGAACAATCTTGAAATGCGCCATGGGTTCTAGATTGGAGCACTCCTAACCAGGTCAGCTGTTTGATTCAGATAAAAACGATATCAAGTGATGTGATATGGAACTGAAATGACTTGGACAGGTCTCTTTACTCTGCTGATGAAGGTATGCTACAAGCTCCTGACACCGAGCGGTTTTCGACCATGAAGGAAGACTTCTACATTGTGCCGATGTTCTCCGTGATAGACTGGCATACACATTAAAAGCGAAATCTGATGACACTGTCACGGACATCACGGAAACCTATGAACATCGTCTACGCTGGATCGATGCTGCCCTTGAGATTCTTCAAAGAGAGTGATACACATGTATACGAAGTTGTTGCTCAGGCTTGGTGGACGGCGAAATAGTGACGGAACAAAAGGGTGTCGACTTTGCTCAAGACTTTTGAACAGCTTGGAGGACGTGGGGGAGATCAAGAAAATTGGAGAGTTGCTGTCGTCAGTAAAGCAGCGGCAGCTCGCAAGCGATGACAGGTTTGAGGAGGAGAATCTCCCGCTGTTACTGCATCATGCAAAATCGACGACTATGTACCAACTTTTATCCAATCCATGTCGTGAAGCATTTACATGTCCTGCATTTCGAGGTCTCGACGTGGGGAGAAAGAAGTAATGTTTGTACTTTTACGGCACATCTCGGTTAATATGAACAAAGAAGAAAATTGGATTCATGAATCGTCATTTCCGGTATTTAAAACTTGGATCGATACCTAAGTGCTCCGTGATCAGATGTCACTCTCGAAAAAACTTTTTCCGTCCATTCGATTGCACCTTCACAATTGCCAATCTATCGGCAAGTATAGCCACCATCAATCAGGAGATCAGCACCAGTGGTATATGTGCTGGCATCACTGACGAAGTAGACGTAGGCGGCCTTCAGCTCCTTGGCGTCACCATTGCGGTTCATTGGGATCATAGACATCCACAGGTCCTGGATCTTCTTGTCGACAAAGTCAGACAGACCAGTGTCGATGTAACCTGGAGAGATAGAGTTGACACGGGCAAAGTCTCGCCACTCGTTGGCAAGAGATTTGGCCATATGAATGCAGCCAGCCTTAGCAACGTTGTATGATGTCTGCTCTTGCGGGAAGTTGGCGATGTGACCTGACATGGAGGATGTGATGACAAAGGAGCCAGTTCCTCTCTCCTTGAAGTGGTGGCCGACGGCCTTTGCGCAGTAGAAGACACCGTTCAAGTCAGTGTTGATGACTTCTTCCCAAGCTTCTGTTGAGCCATCAAGGATACCGCTGTCAGCAGTTCGGCCAGCGTTGGCAATGAAAGCGTCGATCTTGCCAAAATCCTTGATGACTTGAGCGACGAACTCTTTGACAGATTCCCAGCTGCCAATATCCAATTTGTATGCCCTGACGTCAACTCCATAGTCTTTCTTCAGCTCTTCGCAGTTTTGCTCGGCACCCTTAGGTCGACTGGCATATGTAATAGCGAGACTGGCACCCATCTCAGCGCAGCCACGGGCAGCTTCGATACCCATGCCTCGTGGACCGGAGGCACCAGTGACAACGACGACCTTGCCCTTGAGGGACATGAGGTCTAGGAGCTTCTCGGCCTTGGGAACTTGTTGAGGCATATTGATGGACTGGAGTTATTCTCTTATTGACAGGGAAGTATTTGAAGAATTCGAAATATTCAGAATGAAGTAGAGGGGAAGAGAGACAAGGTCTTCACGCGCGGGGCACACGTATTATGTATCTGGTTCAAAAAGTGAGTACCCTGTTGTCCTGTCGGCCGCTCGGGAGAACATGGTATCATTAACGAAGCTTGAGTGGTCCGTTTGATGTCATGGCGCAGACCTCAGGGTCTGTTGAATGGACCACTTCTGCAGCTTCTCCTTCAACCTCATCTCCATTTTTTCTACTAGGCGTGACATTTGTTCCAGAAATCCTACATGGGTCCGGCAATCGACGGAATATGTCATAATCACATCAAAGAACTGTACTGTCTCGTGCAGCTCGTCCCAGAGAAGCATAAGCACGCAGAAGACTACAAGAGCCCGGCGCATGCCGCAGGCAAGGTGATACGCTTACGGTAATCGACGAACCTCTTGGGGCAAGGCTGGTGGCCAGAGCTCGAGCAGGAACATGACACGTAGAAGCGGCCAAGCTGGGCGCTTCTGGGAACGAATTCTCATACCGCAAGAGCCCCAGCTGGCGTCCTGCAATGAGCAATGGCTGCAGTTCGACCCCGCGTGCCTCGTAGCAATTTGCAGATGGTACTTCGCTGCAAGAACGAATCGATATGTCTCGTGAGCGCAGTCCCTTTCAGTCTGTCCAGCCCCATTGAGTCTCCAGACCTGAGCATTCGGCCACCGCAGGAAAAATTGGAGGAACCGTCTTGGAAGCAGGATCCCACAAACCACGAAGAGACCGAGAAGAAGCCGACTCTTCTCGTCTTCGATCTTGTCGCCAAAATATTGGACAATATGACGTCCCTCTTTCATGCCCCTCACTGCCCCTCACAGCCTCGGCGCGCTCAACCTCTGCCACAGCCTCGAGATTTAAGCTACACCAAGCTTTCGGATGTGGTGGAGCGCCTATCCTTTTCTGTGGTTAGTACTGCTCCCTGTCCAGGGCTGGAAAATCTCGCGCGGTCTAGAGCAGGAATTCCGCGATGCCATCCATGTTTTCTCGCTCCCTCGCTGACGCGGCAGCCATGACGGCATCATACGACACGGGCCTGAGCACCATATAATGTCTGAACTGTATCTCTCGTGTGATTCAGTAATACTGGCGGTAGGTTTGAGCGTGTTCACTGCAGCCACCGGCTGGGCAAAAGGCTTGTCTCTTTTCTCTACCCGACAAGTTCCTCAGCGGCGCCTTTGACGTCAGCTCTTCCGCAGGATTTCCAGGACTTCATACAGCACCTGAGAAACACTAATCTACTGTAGACTTTGACGGTGTGCGATCCAGATGGCTCGTTCAAACATCTACGATCTGTGCCGGAGCAAGGCTAGCGTCAGCGCTGAACTGGCCAAAGAGCCTGCTTCAGCTCCATCGGATATATGTAAGAGGTTGTACGGACACCACGCCGAAGCAGCTCTGAAGGAAGAGAAGAAGAAATATGCCAGTGATGATGCTATTGAACAGAGTCCAGACGATGCTCTGAATTGTGGGAACTGGGGCCCGTCGCGTCCAAGTCCACTCTTTCTAAAGGTAAGGCAACAACCACCATGGGTAGGCTGCTAGTATCATCTAACATTCCATTAGATCTTCAATGATGTCCTTCACACGCTCAAGGGCGATCCGCTGGGTGGAGTGTGCTCGCCGTCTCTGCTAGGCAGTAACGGCGTCTGTCCGCTCGTGGTGATTGCGACCATTCCCGATATTTGTCGACACATGTCAAATCTGATAGTACGCGCTCAGCATGAAGTCTATCTTGCGACCAACTATTGGATGTTATCCGAAAGTTCGAAATTGATCTCGAATGCGTTTCGAGAGCTCTCGAGAAGAGCTGTTGCAGAGAATCGCAAGGTGGTGGTCAAAGTGATATATGATAGAGGAAACGTCAAGCAGGTGAGGTCAATTCAATTGAAGCACGAACTAGAGCTGACCTGACACAGGTGATCGACAACCACCAGAAGGTTCCTGTCAAGACCTATGCGGATCAAAGTGGACCGATAGGACTTCCTCCTCCCGAAGAAGTACCGAATATTGATATTGAAGTTGTCAATTACCATCGTCCACCACTTGGAACCTTTCATGCCAAGTTCATGATTGTTGACAGAAGGATAGCAGTTGTGCAAAGTAACAACATCATGGACAACGACAACATGGAAATGATGGTCCAGCTCGAAGGAGATGTAGTCGATTCTGTCTACGACACTGCCATACTCACCTGGCACAATGAGATGATCCCACCCTTGCCTTGCTTGAATTCGCCAGCTACAGCAGCCGAAACACCGACAGCAGCTATCCAAAGTTTTCATGGTCTATTTAACCAAGAGGGAGAGAACATGTCGTACGTTAAGAGGTACGTAATGTCAGAACATGATCTCTTGTCAAGACTGACAATTGCAGAAGTGTGAATTCGACAACAGAAGGAGGACACGAAGATGAACTCAAGAAGATAGCAACACACGCCTCGACTCTGGATCTACCACAGCACACATCTTCAGATCCGCACTACGATGTAGATATCGCATCTGAAGTCCTCCGCGCCGTTGCTACACTCAATCCTCGGGAGGGCGAAACTCGTATTCATGGTATGAGCCGTCTTCTCAACGGCCCGAGAATCGACGATCAGGAACCAAGTGCACCTGAAATTTCACCCTCAGACAGCATGACGCCCATCATTCCTATCCCGCCACATTCCCCATTCCCAATTGCGATGGTGAATCGCCCACCCTATGGAGGCATCAACCATAATTCTGTGAATGTTCCTCAGAATGCAGCATTCATTTCCGCACTCCGCAACGCCACGAAATCAGTCTTCATTCAAACACCGGACCTCAACGCTGAGGCACTTCTGCCAGAAATCGTCAGCGCCGCTCGTCGAGGCTGCCACGTAATATACTTTTACTGCCTTGGCTATAACGACGCAGGCGAACTCCTTCCCAAACAAGGCGGCCACAATGAAGGCATTGCAAACAAGCTATACTCAGACCTAGAAACCGAGTACCATTCCAACCTTGACATCCACGCGTACGTGGCTAAAGATCAGATACGGCCCATTCACAACAAATTCAAGAAACGCTCGTGTCACATCAAACTCATGATCGTAGATGGCCACATAGGAATTCAGGGTTCTGGTAACCAAGATACTCAGAGTTGGTATCATTCGCAAGAAGTGAATGTCATGATTGACAGTGAGCTGGTATGTCGCAAATGGATAGATGGCATCAAACAGAACCAGAACACGCATCTTTACGGTAAGGTATCAAAGACAGGACCGTACATTGGTTGTTGGGTAGATCCAGAGACAGGAGATTTAGCAAAAGGCAGCATCGGAGTCGACGCTGGTCATATGGCATGGGCCAAGGGTATTGTCGGTGCTATCGACAGAGTGAGAGGTGTTGGCGGGTTTTGAGTATCACCCGTCGACCATTTGAGAGCGCGTCAAATAGCGGGTTGGACACTGAATTGAGATCGTTTGTCACTTTGCTGAACCTTGTCATTGTGATCTGCAGTATTGCGCAACAGAAGCTCTCTGGAGAGACTTCTAGACGCCTACGAATTGACGAAGCTGTAGGTACATACCATATGCTACTATGCCATATGTGAAGCTCTACAGTGTTGACTTGCACTGGCCCTGCATGTTGGATTCAGTCTAGGGGGCGACTGGGGCTCTGGAATGGACAGAACGCTTCTTTTTGAAATGCAACCTGGTCCGAGGTTTGGGTTCACTGCCATGGTAGACCAAAGACGTCAACGCCTAGAGAAATCATGAGACTTCGCTTCGGCGCTTGAATTGCGACTTGAACTCGTTGGTCATATTGGCATTTTTGCAGATCCATAAATCGCCAATGGCCTATGCAATTCCGGAGACGGATCTGACGAGAACAAGACGTTATGGTACTTCGTCGATATCACATTGAGTGCTAGGCACTAAGTACTGGTCAGCAGCAGACCTGTTATCTTTGCTCAGTCGAATCTCTTAAAATTATCGAGAGATCTGTCTTCACTTCTTCACCTCTTCGACTATTGATTCTCCCGAAGATCGATCACCACTGGTCCACTGCCACTTCTCATGAAGCCTCAGACGCCCGTCTTGGAGCAGCTCGGGCACGGTTCGACACTGTCCGGTCATCAACTCTCCGTCGACATTGACATGTTGATATCTCATGTCGAGACTGCCTTTGTCGTCCAAAACTTTAGCGATCAGTGAACCCTTGACGATTGAACCTCCAGTATACTCAGCCCAGACGATGTCCTTATCCTGGTGGTACCGGAAGTACGTGTCAGAGCCAACCTCCCCGTTGCTCGTGTTAGAGACTGAAGAAAAGATCTTTCCGTCGTACATGATGGTCTGATGCGGTAAAGAGCATGTACCAAATTTGCGACCTCGGAGACGGTACGGACAAGAGGATTGAGAACAAGTGAGACTATGACTCACAAGTCTAACGGGAGACTGGAGGGATGTTGGTCTTATGGATGCCAGCATGCTCAGCAGTTGGGATCTGGCAGCTTAGTGCAGGAGTGGCTGCATGATCTAGAACGTAGGTAATGGCCTCTTGAGCATTACTATCGTCACCCTATGCTCGCCCGATATCTGATCTCGATGGTAATCAATAACGGGTCGGAGTCAATCAAGGCAGGTACGGAACAAGGTGGCACACTTACTAGGTGACTTCTAGCTAATAGCAGGGGGTACGCGTTTGAGCAAGAGAAGTCCGCGTACCTCGGCCGGGCAGACGCGTATAGCTAGATTTTCTAGGGCGCAGGTGCGGGCGCGGCATGGCAACGCAGCACTCAGTTTCGAACAGGCTCTTCGATCTTCCTCCTGCTTTCCTTTCGCTTGAGAGCTTCGATTCTTCTGCTCCAGTTGGCGCGAGCCGATAATAAGAATATGCGAGACAAGGAAATTAATCTGCTACCTTTGCCATTCCGACGTACAGAATACCAACAGATAGTGCCCGCACTCCCAGCTCATGCCGTCTGTTACCTCATGCCCACGATGCCAAACTTGCAGATTCGCCAGCTTACTAGGAAACTGCTGGAGGACATTGTTGGGTTCCTTGAAGTTATACGTGTCCAAAAACATAGCGCGAGCAAATCGTGACAAGCGGAAGAGTCATTCATATATTCACCCTGGTCACAATACCGCCCGAGTACATTCAAATCGCTTGTCAGCCACACACTACTGTATAGTTGGTCCGGGAGGATGTTTCTGAGAGAGAAAAGATGCTGCTCTGTTGAAAATGACCATGGCTGTCCGACTACATCAAAAACATGTCTCAAGCAGTGTCACGCTATAGTCAATAGCATCCGAAAGCCCAAGCTTCGAGCAAAGTAACAGACAACAGAGACGGCAGCGGGCATAGAAATTACGAGCTCAGGCCATTCAAGGTCTTCAACAATAATGTGGGGACGCTTCAAGTGCTCTTTGCAGAAACGTTACTGCACACATGTGCAAAGGTGAGTGCCTAAGTGGCAAGTCCAAGTACTGATATGAATGTAATGACCAAACACTATGACTTGACATCAGTTGTCAGGTAAGCTGGCGATGTTTCGGCAAGGAACCGTTGATGTATGACAATTAACACGGGTTTTGTACCTGTATTCCTGCAATGTTACACCCATTTGAACTCATCGAATCAGTATTTACCACTAAGCAGATCTAGCTTTCGCAGTACTTCAGCTCACCAGTGACAGAATGCTAGGCAACAAGCGCTAGGCGATGACTGGCCATAACTATCACTCTCTCTATCACCAAGCACACTAGCCAGCTCTCCATCCTCAGGCACCAACCGTGCATGTAGTACTATATTCGTCTTCAGAAGCACAAAAATCTGAACGACCTTACACAGAATACGCCAGCCTTCCATGCGCCAAATCTTTGACACTGTCGTATCTATGATGTCGGCCTCTACACCGGATACGTCGCTCAAAGTCGCCTACGACGAGGAGATGCAGCGAGCCAAACACGAGTACAAAGTTGTTCAATCGGCAGTTCTGGCAGGCTGGTCCTTCCATCCATATTTCCTCGACGATTTCAGCAAAGGAGGTGCAATCGCAGATCTTCATACGTGCGATGGCGTCTGGCTTGACGAAGTGGCCCGCCATTACTTTAGTAAAAACCAAGTCTTGACAATGGACAGTCCGCCGCTTCTTGTCGGATTTGGGAACGTACCAGATTGCTATGGTCATCTCCATGAACCATACGTTCAGATGATCTCTCACAGCTGCTTCCAATCGTTTGACCAGGAATGGCACGAGAAGTTTGATGTTGTCAATATCAGGTTTCACTCCTCTATCCAGGACGAAGCTGCCTGGAGGAAGATTGCAATGCATGCATTCCAGCTACTCAGTACGACTTTGCCCGAGAATTGTTGGTTTGCATCATCTAATACAATGTTAAAGAACCAGGTGGATATTTGCAATGGCTCGACCGAGATCTTTTGGAGACTGAGTTTGATCCACCAAAGCCAATACTTGAAAGGCTCAAGGCAGTATACAAGGAATTCTATCACAAACAAAAACAGCCCTTACAGTAACCCACATGTTCCTTCTCATTGAAACGATAGCTAACATCTTGTAGTACTATTACAGATCTCGTCACCGCCGTGAACAGCGTCAGGAATTCCAGCACATGCGCTCCAGCCTTCAAGATCATCGATGAGAGCACTTGGCTTAGTGGCATCCGTAGCGACATCGAAAACAATGGATATGAGTCTACTCTGGAGATGCGAAACCTCATCTTGCGTGACTACTCCTTCTACTGTCAGCTTGGCGCTTTGGAGGCACAAAATCAAACACGACTGAGCGTTGCACATGAAATTGGCACACCGGAGAAGACAGCAGTATTGAAGGCTCAGGTCAAGGATTTCCAAGACTTAGAAACGCAGCTTCGAACGCTGATGAATTTGGATCTTGGCGAGTTGATGGTCCATAGTTATCATCCTGCTGTTCTTGCTAGGAAGGTCTCTGGTCTCAGTCGTCTATAATCGACAAGGTGACGGCACATCGATACTTGCAGGTCAGTCAAAGTCTTTGTGCGGTCTTAAGATCCTCTGGTGTAGGAGTGATAGCGCCTGATCTTGCAAGGTATCTTCTTCGATCGATCTGGTCCCTTATCCCACTGATGTAGAACCCGGATACTAATTTGTTTCCCAAAAACGGCCTCAAAGGCTACAATACCCACTTCGATGTTTCTCGAATCAACATGTATCTGTCGAAACTCCCTCAGATCTCCTCGAGCATCTCGCCTGATGTGCTGTGGACTGCATGAGCAAGACTAGAGCTGATTGACTGGCTGGTTGGACAATGTGCAGGACAAGCTCACTTTACCAGACGGTACAGCGGCGCGAGTCAGCGGAGAGGTGGCATTGGCAGCCTATGTACCTCAATACAGTGGCTGTGTGGAAGACTCGTCGTGTGGTGAATAGCAGAGATGGCCGATCTGCATTTGCTCCTCTGGGTCACTTTCGTCAGGTGCGTAATCGTGTGGCAGTGCACGTTTTGCTCCATCGCGATCCCTTCCCCCTTCACCATGCTGCATAGTCATTGATCTGCGTCTATGCAAACCTGCACGGGGATACTGGTCGACAACATGACTGCTTGTGTGATCATCATGCCTCGCCAACGTGCTGTGATGGACAGCGTATATACCCACGGGCTTGCCAGTCGAGATCGTCGTCGAAACACCACCCGAAGTTTCAAAACATGCAACTCCGGACGGACATCACTACGCTTGAGCTTGATCGGGGTGTTCCAGGTACGTACTTTTGCAGATGATGAGCAGCATCAACGTCCGGAGATACGCATCCTGAGGCCGAGGTTGATGTTTCCTCTGCTGCCTGGTCCGCCGAAATCGTGCACCACGCGTCGCTCGACTTGGCTGAAGTAATTGTGGTTCTGTTGCTTATGCACGTTCCGGCAATCACAGCCGCGTTGCTTCTTTGGGTAGCCGTGCAAATATCAATCGAATGAATGCATCCGCATACCATTGAGTCACCGTTCATTAATGCCATGGTCTCCTCCTTAGATGCTGCGCTTGCTACTTCATGCACAACTGTCTGTGGCCGTTTCTCTCATTACTGGCGCAGACAAACCATACTTCATTCGATGCGCCATAGTGCAACGAAACCATGACTGAGAAGCATTTCTTCGACCTCCCCAGCGAGGTGCGCATAATGATCTATGAACACGTCTTCCGAAGAACCCAGGTCCACCTGTACAAGACATTTCAACTGCCTCACTCTGTCGGTCTCTGGCTGCAATTCGTATACGATCGCGACCGCAACTTCCTCCTGACCAGCAAACAATCCTACAAAGACAGCATCGAGACCTTTTACCGCGTGTGCAAGGTGCACATCAGCCGCTTGGATTCCGTGGTGGCGGCCCAAATCGCGGGGCTGTCAAACTTCAGCAGGTTCGTCCACCAGGTCACGATCGGTGATTTTAGAAGGAGCGGCATCTCCAAGCTGGCTGAATCCTTGGACCTTACGGGTGTGACGGCCGCTATAGGTACGGCCGTCCGGAGCAACCCCTCGAAGAACAAACCCGAGGCAGCTGAGAAGAAACCTGTGGGTAAGACTGAGGTACTGGACGCGCTCTGTTGCACACCGCAGTACAGAGATCTGGATATGACGGCAGGGAAGTCAGAGCTGTTTCCTAGGGCGCAGGTTACCTTTGAATTCGGGTTTGACTGTGATACCATCGAAGATGGTTTCGGAATCACCGAGCACGAACGATGGGTAGGTGCTGTGTGAAGCGCTAAAGAGCAATGGCTAACCTGGACAGTATTGTAATTACGATGCATGGAGCGATAGGCTGTGTTTGACACTGGGCTGAAGACTGTTCAATCAGGCACATCTCTCAGTTTTAAATGAGGTGCACATTTACTTAACATACAGCGACCACTCCCAACTTGCTAAGGGCAACGATCTTCCTGGCCAGGAGGATGTTCACAGTGTGGTTGTACCTGGACAAAGAGAGTCGCGATCGAGAATCAGCAGTCCAGCGATCAGAAAGCCATTTTCTGTCCGCCCATCGAATCCCTCCAATTCTGGGAAACCTATGATCGAAGATGATGAAGCCTTGCTCATGCATCTGGCAGTCCCTGCTGCAAGCCCTGGTGGTCACGAAGCAGAATCTTCGATCTGCGGATCTTATGTTGAAGGATCAGTCTTCTCAACCATTTCCGAGCTGTGACACGCATCAGACCAGTGCCCTGTTGAACAGTGACTGCAATGGTCACATGCATCAAGATCTGTCGATAGGCTTGAAGCTCGCAGGGAAATTGGCTCGAGAAAGCTAAGCAGCAGTAGCAGCAATTGCCATGGACACAATCGAGGCCGAGACGCAGCGTGTGTTTCTTGTCCTCTAGAAAGCAGAGAACATCGATAGCGACGATCTATGCCCTCATGGCAGTTCTAAGTAACAAGTCGGAGTAAATGCCGCCAGAAACTATTTCAATATCTGATCTGTGACTATTGCAAACAATGCAACCAAAGTTGCGCAAACATACCAGTGACATGCTGATGTAACGCTGAGACCTTTGATCTAAATTCAAGACAACGACTTTTCTCTCCTTAGACTCGCCGCTGTCACTATCTATCCTGCTTCTGGTCCTTTACGCCGAGACCGCGCATGTAAACGTCTCAACGTTCACATTTCCTCTTGTCTTTGTACTGTTACTCCGTACCTTTGATCAACTGCACGTGTCAAACACTGCCCGCTCACATTGCGCCTCTACTATCCCCAGTTCGAACAAAATGCCCAAAGTGCAGTTCCTCAGGCCTTGAGACAGTTTCTAGCATCTCACCTTCTCATGGCGACACACCAAACACTGTTATCATCGGAACCCGAGCAATTGTTCAGTGGCAGTGCAAAGAATGAGCTGTCCACTGAGCTTGCTACGTAAGCTGTCTGACTTGCATTGTACAAGTACAACGACAGTGTCGCGTACCATGTTTCCATCTATGGATGTCCAGCATTGATCACCGATAAGCACTCTCAGTCTCCCCCTGGTAGATAGAGACTCGAGTCACTGGGAGTTCCAGCTAAGAGTGACAGCCCCAGCTATACCAAGAATAGGCAAGACACACCCGCCTAACGCGCTTTCCGGACCGGGACGCTCACCACCAACATGCAGCAAATCGGCGATGAGGCTTTCAACGTGCTCAATGACGTTCTACCTCCTTTGGATCTATCCTTATCTTCCTCGGCTTCCTCTACAGTACTGCGACAGTCTCGCTGTTGATGAGGCGTCTATGAGATGGCATTTACGCTCTTTTCCCTTCCGCTAGAGTTGCGGCATCATATCTATGAATATGTATTCGCCGATGCTCATGCTACGTTCGACTTCAAGAATGATTCGTTTCCAGAGCAATTGGATCCAGCTCGAAGGAGGTCATTCACCGTTTCTTCCCGAGGAGATTTTGCTTTCTTGCTGGCATCGAAGCAGTGCTATACTGATGCGATTGACGTTTACCATGCGGCTCGCACGATTTGCGTTCGGAGCCTGAGCAAAGATGGTCTGGAGGACTTTGCAACTCTGAGTCCAGTTTTTAGCAAGGCTAAGTCAGTCGAGTTTGATAACCTGTGTGTGAACGATCTTTCCGTCTTTCCGTCGCTGCCAAAACTTCAACGTCTCATCCTGAGTGGCGTTCGAATGTGGGGAGGTAACATGGTCGTCAATCGAGGCCAATCGGCCTTAGAAGCGTTCAATGATGGCAACGTGTTGAGCTCCCTATTCAAGCATGTTCGATACTCAAGCTTGATGATCGAGGAACGAATTTCGAAGGTTTTCCCCTCTGCTCACATCGTTGTCAACTTTCGAATTGGTAATCAGGTCATGGACAAGAACGTGATGCGTGGTATTCAAGACTGGGACTGGGTAGGTTGTTTGTTCCACATTGCTTGCCTTCTGACTGATGTCTAGGCTTGTTCGTATGATGTCAGGAACGAGAAATTAGAGAAGAGGCTCGCTCATCGACTTGTGCTTTGGTGATTTAGCAGAAGGTCTAACTCATGCCTTCGTACGCCGCAGTGGGTTTTACGGGTCATAACACGGCAGTGTCTCTTGGTTTGCAACAATGGTTGGGAACAGTAAGGTCAACATATCCTATCACCTTTTAGGCAAGATATCCCGTGATGTTCTTCACGAGTCGACTGTTCCTGCCCAGAGAAAAACGACTTATGGATGGACGAACACTTAGAGAGGACGCGTGATATCTGCGCGTCTCGCCACCGGCTACTGCATAGCTGGAACAAAGTAGACACACATCTCACCATCCTTTGATTGTGTTACTCCAGCAAAAGTATCTACCGATCTCATTGTCAAAAGCATCATACTATCCGTTCTCAGTCCTGGCCATCATGGAAGGAACGTCAACAGAGCCAAACTTGCCAATGGCCTCACCATCCACCGATACCACTCTATCAATCCTTTCCGAACCTTCTTCTATTGTCTCTGACGAAATCACTGCAACAGCAAGCCTCGGTTTCCTCGATCTTCCTTCAGAGCTTCGCGAGAAAATTTATTGTTACGTCTTCGATATCACCAACGTCGTTTACGAGTTTCCTTTCAAAGAAAGATATGATGGGTTTCCACAAGCGCCATTCTTCTTCATGAGAGAATATCACCCCGAGCCAGTTGCCAGCGAGAATGCCAATGCTCTTCTGGCCACTTGCAAGCAGGTTCACAACGAGGCCGTCGTCGTCTACTACGCCAGGGCGACCTTTGTCTTGTTCAGACTCTATGACCACTATCATCCTGCGCTCATGAGGCTACAGTCCGTTTTCTCAAACGTCAGAAAGCTCGAAATCCACACCTACACTCTCCAAGTCCGCAAGAGATTACCAAGACTGCCGAACCTACAGGAACTCACACTAAGACGTTGCTACATCTACAATGGCGGGATCTGCCTTGATTGGGAAGAACATCGTCCGCACAGAGATTGTGTGACAAATGCGTTCGATGCGGTAGGCATCATGACAAGCTTGATCAATACGGATGACGACCCATTCGGAAGGCGAATTTGGGCATTTAGAGAACGGTTCCCCCCGGGCGTGCTTGTCGTCATGAAGTTCTGGTACGTCAAGGTGTTCTGGTGTGACAGGTGTATGAGCCTGGAGAAAGATTGTGTGGGCTGGGGTGAAAATGACAGGGTCTACTATGCCAGCGAGGTCACCTATGATCTGACCACCGATGAGATGACCTGGACTGCCCCCCAGTCAACTGATCTGTTGTGATGTTGAGTCTTCTGGAGAGCTAACAGGCTGAGGTGCACTCTGGGTGCGATTTCTCTAATAAGATAGGTTCAATCAATAAGCTAGCAGCATCAATCGAATCATCCCCGGTGTCTTCCTGCGTGCATCTTCGTGTCATAGACCTGAGCCCCCGTTTTCATCACCTCTCGACATGATCGATTGTTGACCAGCAGGTCTGGAGTACGCCATGCTTGACAGCGTCGACACCGCCAACCCTCAAGTTATTCCTACCGCTATTCAGTGACACGACCGCCGGCGTACCCCAGACATGTCGACCGTCTCAGTTGGAGGTCAAGCTATTGTGGCGTTTGGAGTACGCCAGTATTGATTGTGTCGATACTGCAGCTCCAGAACAAGAATAGGCTGGCTGGGCTCACGGTATGTCTCGGTGCGCTGAGCCCGGGGTCTTGTCAGTCCGTCAGCGACACCAGGCGGAAGAGTATGAAGCAACCCTTACAACATTCCGTCGAGACCTCAACGATATGGACCTAGGGTCGAAGAATACTACAATGCATGTGCCGATGCATCTTGGAGCTGGGAGAACGCCATATGAGATGGTGTCAATGTTTCCATCTCAGAAATTAATTCCTCGAGACGGTGGGATGGTCTCTGGCGTGCTCTAGGCACGTCAACTCCCTTCATCCACTATCGAATTACTTTGAGACTGGGAGTACACCGATCATGCCTGATCAGCCTTAGACCTTCGACATGTCACCCCTGGAGGAACAGCCGGTTGAACTCAAGCGTACCCCTGACCTATGAACCCTTACAGACTCGAGTGATGCCTGTAGGATGTGGCGTGTAGAGGACTGGATCCTGGCTGATGAACTTGGACGCTTCACGAAATTTGAGCGCGAGGACCATGAACGAAATTGAGATGAGTCTGAGGCACAGTGGACAGCCATCAACTATTGTAGATGACGGGTAGACCGTTGGCCACCATGAGTGTGCCATGGTCGACCCCGCCGGCGTTGTCATCAGTACTGCTCAGCCAATTGACTCTAATCACTCCTGACGTATTTCAGGGCCTTTATGCCTTACATGGCCAAATATTAACCTGACACAAGGCCTAGAGGACCACACCTTTGACCACACCAACACTATACTCACCACCGCTGTTCATTAGGATGACTCGCGACGTACTCCAGATGTATTACAGCTTCAGCCATTGGAATTCAGCCACAGCCACAGCATTATTGGGAGTGAGCCATCGTTGATTGAGTTAGTAGTATATTTGCTATCCCCGTTGAGTAACAAGATTCCTGGCATGGTCTGAAGATGTCGTTCGTTCTCATCTTGATGCAAATCCATCAGAAGGCCGAAATTACACCATGTTAGATCGTGTTAACTCCAGAATCTTGTGTGGTGATACGACCGCTGTTCACTGGCATGACTCCTGCCACACTCGCGGTATGTCGTGCTCTCCAGACCCGACATCGAGCAATCATGAGGATAGGAGTACATCATCAGTGATCCAATCGAGATTCGGCCACTGGAGGGTCGGGGTTACGTATATCTTTTGATCAAGTCAATTTTGAAAATGTTAGCATACTGCTCACGAAGACGATCAAGTGGAGTTCAGCGTGCTCCAGTCATGTTGTACTTCTAGGATGAGTATCACAGGTACACTGGGTTTTCACTCACAACATCCTGCCTTGTTCTGATGTCTGTCCACATAGAAAGCAAGATCACATACAAAGTACTCCAGGTTTGACGAGGATCGGTGTTCAAATAGTAAGTCAACATCTCCTTCATGTGTACAGAGAGCTTTAGAATAACAAAGCGAGAGAGATGCTGGTGAAACGACGTCGAAAGCTTCAGAACTATGCACTGCAATGCTCTCCTCAGAAGCTCAAGCCTTATGTTGCGAAATGTTGCGGTGGGTTTGCATGAGATGTACCAGTATCCATTATGGTTTGCGCTCTTCTGCGATGACACTCCTGCCTCAATCACTGATAGTTGAGGATGAGGACGCCTGTGTCAAATGTAATTCAGGAGCCCATCACCAAGACTTGACCCAGTTGCTGATATGATCTGAACATCGTTTCCACCAAGTGCCAGGTATGGCCACTCTTAAAAATGAGAGTTGTTGGAACCTCAGGGGAGCACAGGCCAAAGAACGGAGGCGCTACGCCGAGCTTTTTGGTCCTGGGCGTTTATCGCCGTCTCATCTCGCCGACTGCACGCCTCGTTCTTTCCTTCTTGCACGCTCTTGACTTATACGACAATGCAGTGATTCTACAGCAGACAGGAACGCAACTATCCAAAATGTGCATTTGTCGCTGTTTCCTTGTTCTCTTTGAGGATTGTTAACACAGTCAAGTAAAATCGACATGAGCGAGAGCAATGAGCTTTAAATCAAGCAGCTAGGGAGACTTTTGCATCTGGTCTGAACAAGGCATCATTAACACCTAGCATATTTAATGGACAGCAGAGTGACAGGGCAATCGTCAGAGGGTCTTCGCCACCTGGTCATGAATACAATGTCTGAACAGTAACAGGTCTCAAAGAACATTTCCTTATTCCTCGATTTCCGAATCGAGTTCACCTCAGCTACAGATATGCATAAAAGCTCAGGTCATCAGCGGTAGGAATTTCTTCTCAACTGCACCGCGTGTCTTGACCGCAAAATATCTAGAGCTTTATAAATATCACCCGAAGCCGTCTGGTGTTCCAAAGCTGGTGGATTGGCTGCACGTTCCAACTTTCCATAATGTTCATTGGGAATTCACCAAAGAACCAGTGACTTGACAGCTCAAAGGAAGACTAC
>JAOSBN010012859.1:0-18185 GCA_027563595.1 Erythroxylum suave | reverse complement strand
GTTGAGCTATACGCAATCCTTGGTTAAATTTTTGAAGTAACCCCAAGGCGACAATCGGACAAAAAGGTTATTTCAATAGGCTCCTGTTGAGATGAAAGAACATACCCTGTTCTATCTTCAGAGAGGCCTTCTTGATTTTGTAATTCTCAAAGGATTATAGGTGTAGTTTGATTCTCCGATGTATTTTTTAGAATCAAAGGATGCTTTTCATCATCTAAATCAGCTACTGTTGTCGATGGTAGTGCTTCATCAAATACTACATGTATTGATTCTTTTATCTTCTTTATTCTTTTATTGTAAACTCTGAATCCCTTACTTACACTACTGTAGCCTAGAAAAATGGTTTCATCTGATCTTGCGTTGAATTTTTCAATATTGTCTTTTCAATTACTTAGAACGAAGCACTTGCAACCAAATGCTTGGAAATAAGCAACATTCAATTTTCTTCCTTTCCACAACCGATAGGGGGTCTTCTTGAGTATAGGTCTTATAAGACATCTATTAAGTGTATAACATGTCATGGATATAGCTTTTGCCTAGTATTTATGAGGTAGTCCATTTTCACACAACATGGTTCTGGCCATATAAACTAAAGTTTTGTTCTGTCTCTCTATAACTCCATCTTGTTGAGGCATACTTAGATAAGAGAAGTTATAAGTTATATCATTGTTGTCATAAAATTCTTCAAACTTTCTGTTATCAAATTCTCCTTCATGATCACGTTAAATTGAAGTGATGCATTAAAGTAATTCTCATTCATCTGTTTTATGCAATTACTGTGGTAGAAATGGTCATAGTATTCATTCCTATAACTTTCGAAAAATGAAGAAATTATCTCAGATGTATGTTTAAAGACCAAAAGGTCAAACTATTAACCTGAAAGGACCCAGAAAAATTTAGGTACCTAAAGTTAGATAATATATTTTGTAGATATGTTTTAGTATAGAGACAAGAGAAAATCAGTAGATAGCTGATAGCCATTATTCGAGACACATGATAGGTGAAATATCACATTTCAACTATATTGAAAGGGAAGAAGGAGGTAATGTTGTCTTTGTCAACAAAAACGAGGCAAAAGTCACTAAAATCGGCAAACTTGGTAACTCTAATTCTGCTTCTATTGATAATGTTCTGTTTGTTGATGGATTAAAACATAACTTATTAAGTGTAAGTCAATTAAATGATACAGGTTATAGAGTTACTTTCCATGCATCACATTGTGAAATAATTGATAATCTTAATGATAATGTTGTATTTGTTGGTCTTAGAAATCAGAACATATATTGTGCTCAAATAAAAGATATGTCTTCACAAAATGCCAAATGATTTGTTTCAATAAAAAAGGATTCATTTAGCTGGCATAGAAGATTTAGACATGCTAGCATGAGCATCTTATCAAAATTGTCCAAAATGAGTTAGTGAGAGGACTACCTAACCTGAAGTTTGAGAATATCAAGTCTACGAAGCTTGTTTAAAAGGAAAACAAATCAAAATTGGCTTCCTTCCTAAAAATATTGTGTCTACTAACCAGCTGAACTTGTACGCATAAACTTATTTGGTCCTACTAGGACTCAAAGCTTTGGTGGTAAGCATTACGACTTTGTTATAGTAGATGATTATTCTAGATTTATATTGGTTTATTTTCTATCAAATAAGGATGATATTTTTGAAGTCTTTGAGAAGTTTTACAGAAAAATTCATATTGAAAAAGGATACTGCATTACATCAATTCAGAGCAATCATGGAGGAGAATTTGATAATAGAAAATTTGAAGATTTTTATAATAAAAATGGTATAACTCACAAATTTTCATGCCCAAGGACTCCTCAGTAGAATGAAGTTATTGAGAGAAAGAACAGGACTCTCGTTGATATGACCAGAACAATGTTATGTGAAAGTGGTCTACCTCATGGTTACTAGGTAGAAGCTATGTCAACTGCCTATTACATACTTAATAGGTGCCTTATAAGACCTAGTCTGAAAAAGACCCCTTATGAGTTGTGGAAAGGAAGAAAACTGAATGTCGCTTACTTTTGAGCATTCGGTTGCAAGTGCTTCACTCTAAATAAAGGAAAAGACAACTTTGGAAAGTTCCACGTGAGATCAGATGAAGCTATATTTCTGGGCTATAGTACCACTAGTAAAGGATTCATAGTTTACGACAAAAGAACAAAGAAGATAGAAGAATCAATACATGTAATATTTGATAAACCACTATCCTCAAAAATAGCAGCTGATTCAAATGATGAAGAGCACCCCTTAGCCCTTACAAATACATCATAGACTCAAACTACCAGTATAATACCTTAGGAATTACAAGATCAAGAAGGTCCTTCTAAAGCTAGGATAGAGTAGGCTCCTTCCTCTCAGTAAGAGCCTATACAATGAAGAATACCAAGAGAATGGAGTGGTCTTAATACACATAAATAGATTCTAGGAGACCCCTTTGAAAGTCTAAGAACCAGATCATCCTTCAGGAACAACTTTGTTTCCCTCATCTCACAATTAGAACCAAAGACCATTAAAGAGGCTCTTATTGACCAAAATTGGGTTTTAGCTATGAAAGACGAATTGAATCAGTTTGATAAAAACAAAGTTTGGAATCTATTACCTTGTCTACAAAACAAATCAATCATTGGAACTCGTTAGGTATTTTAAAACAAACTTGACGAAAATGGTAAGCTGGTAAGAAACAAAACTAGACTTATAGCTCAAGGTTATAGTCAACAGGAAGGTGTTGATTTTGATGATACCTATTGCTAGACTGGAATCAATTAGAATTTTACTCCGTTGCATACTATAGAAACTTCAAATTATTCGAAATGCATGTCAAAAGTGCCTTCTTAAATGGATAAATTAACAAAGAAGTGTTTGTTAAGCAACCTCCAGGCTTTGTAGATGAAAACCATCCTGATTACATAATGAAGCTAACTAAAGCTTTGTATGGTCTTAAGTAGGCTCCTCAAGTATGGTATGAGAGGTTAAGTAATTTTTTGCTTGAGAATAACTTTTAAAGACGAAAGGTAGATAAAACCTTATTTATTGAGAAAAAGGAGAATGATTTACTCATAGTGCAAGTTTATATTGATGACATAATATTTGGTGCTACTAATCAATCTTCCTGTAAAGAATTCTAAGCATTAATATAAGGAGAGTTTGAAATGAATATGATGGGAGAATTATCTTTCTTTCTGGAATTACAAATTAGGAAAATAGAAAAAAAAAGATCTTTATTAGCCAAGACAAATACCCAAAGAAACTCATCAATAAGTATTGCTAGGATCTTTGTGTGACTTTTTGTTGTCTTTATTAACAAGAATGATGGTTGATGCTTGAACTTGTTTTGCAAAAAAGAAGAGTCATAGAAATGTAAAGAAGACACAAGAATTTTACTTGGTTCGATAGCACAAAGCTATTTACATCTAAGGGTTAATATCATACTGAGGTTTTCACTAGCTTCAAAAAGAGAAGAATACAAGAGATTAGGTGTTTCACAAACACCTGCAAGAGTTTCCTCGCAAACTCCCTAGTATACTTAGCATGTACTCTAGAACTCTCTCAAAATTTTCTCTCTTGTTGAATCAGATGAGTGTGTGCATATAAGTTGAATGTAATGTGTGTGTTGTGACTAAGAACATGTGTTTATATACTGGTGAAGGAGAGTTATGCATCTGTTCCTTAAAACATGCCTATTAGACCATCTCCTTTTGTTTTAATGAAACTCTGCGTTTTTGCTTACTTTGTGTGTCTTCCATATGCTACCTACTTATGTCTCCTTATGCTATAAGTTTTGGTTATTTCAACAGATTGTTTTATTTTCTTCTTTCTTCGACTTCTCCAAATACTTCTTCTCTTCTTCACACAGGTTCAGCTCTTGTCTGAAAAATCCTAAATCCTTGTCTTTGATTGATGAGCTTGTGTGAGGGTTTACGGAGAAAATGTGATTTCCTTCATAATTATTCCCTCCTTCTCCATAAATCTTCACGCATCTCTTCAATTCATGGTTGATTTCTGAAACCGAAACCCTAGCTTCACCGAAGTTGTGAGATCAATCGGGTAAGTTTTATTTTTCTTTCAAGGAGCTTCATTTATCTGTTGAAGATCTCTACAAAAAATGAATTTCTTTATCGAAACCACTTTTGTCCGAAAATCTGACAGATTTTGTTCTCCTCTTATTTTCTTCAGGTCAACCTCTCCGCTGTTGATCTTGTCCCTAATGAAGTGGAGTCAGACGTCAAGGTGTTTCGAGCATTCATGCAGGATTGGATCCTTGTTTAGGTCAAGTGAGCTCTGACTGTCTGTGTAGATAGTTTTTTCTATGATTTGAACCCTAATTTCTTATAGTAGCCCCTTTAGCCATATTAGCTCCTTTAGGCCTTCGGTGATTGCTTAGTACTCTGCTTCTGTTATAGATAGGGACACCACTGACTGTTGTTATACTTTTTAGCTTATTATGTTGCCTGAAAGTGTGAAATAGTATGTTAATAATGATTTACGTGTATCCTTATCTACTGCTTAATGTGCATCTACGTAGCCATTTAAACTTGTATGTTTAAATAGTTTCAGGATAGATTTTGAAAAAATATAGACCATGATTTAGGATTTCCTTTAAATATCTAAGTACTATTTTAAATCCCTACCAGTGTGCTAAACCTGGATTAGCCATAAATTTGCTAAGTAGGTTAATTGCATAGGCTAAGTCAGGTCTAGTACATATCATGATATACTTAAGGATATTTCTGCATTTGTTTTTGTTCTATTTCTATTGCCGGACTCTTAGCAGTTGTCAGTTGTAACTGTGTGGCAATTGGAGAAGAACTGGGCTTAGCATCTTCCATGTTGAACTTAGATACGACCTTCCTGATGTAGTCCCTTTGAATCAACCATAGCTTCCCCTCCGCTTCATTTCTTATGATCTACATACCTATTAGCTTCTGTGCCTTCCTTAGGTCTTTCATATCAAAATTCTACCTTAGTGCATTCTTTACTTTTTGGATCTTCTGTACTAATTTACCTATGATGACTAGATCATCTACATACACCAACATATAGACCACTTCTTCCTTCTCTAAATCCTTATAGTATAAGCAGTAGTCATAAGCACTCCTTTTAAACTTCATTTCTATCAC
Organism: Erythroxylum suave; assembly: GCA_027563595.1. Classification (NCBI taxonomy): domain Eukaryota; kingdom Viridiplantae; phylum Streptophyta; class Magnoliopsida; order Malpighiales; family Erythroxylaceae; genus Erythroxylum; species Erythroxylum suave. The sequence continues at coordinate 13,056 of JAOSBN010012859.1, read as the reverse complement.
CACCTTATGAAACTTCTTGTTCCATTGCCTAGGAGCTTGCTTTAGGCCATATAGTGATTTTTCCAACAAGCAAATATGATCTGGGCTCTTCTTATTAATGAAGCCTATAGGCTACCTCAAGTAAATGGTTTTTCCTAGCTTTCCATAGAGGAATGTTGTCTTTACATCCATCTGGTGCATCTCCCATTCATTCAAAATAGCTAAGGTTAAAACTATTCTTACTATTTTGAACTTAACTATTAGCGAGAAGATTTCCTTGTAATCCACTCCCTCTCTTTGCCTTAAGCCTTTTGCTACTAGTTTGGCCTTATAGGTATTTGGATCAGCTTCTGTTACTCCATCCTTTAGCTTGGATTTCCATTTACATTCGACCAGCTTAGCATTTGTTGGCTTAGGAACTAGCTTCTAAGTCTCATTATTCATTAGAGAAGAATATTCATTTAGGCAAGTTTTCTTCCACTGTTTTGCATAAGCCCTTTTCATTGCTTCCTCATATGTTTCTGGTGCTCTTGTCTTAACTAGTTTTGTAGCCAAACAAGCATATTCGATTAGGTTAGTTTTAATATACCTTTTGTTTGGTATTTTCTTCCTTGGTTCCTGTCTCTGACTAGTTGATAGTCCTACAAGTGAGTTTGTTGAGCTTTTGCAGCTTCCTCTTTCTGTTCTGTTCCCTCTTGAGAGTTAGGATCTATGTCCATAGTTTCCTTCCCTATTGGAGTTGTTTGTTCAACAGCTGCCTCATTTTCATCTCTTTCATATATGGAGGGTGGGGGACATAGAAATGGTTCAAACTATTGTTTGATCTCAGGTACTGTAGGACTTCTTTTTGGACATCCATTCTTCCATTCTTCTACTTCAGTAGTGGGAATTCAGTTTCCCTGAACACTACATCTCTACTTATTTGAGTCTTGTAGGTTCCTGACTACAGGATCAGGACTTTGTACCCTTTAGTTCCTTCAGGGTATCTTAGAAATACCCTTTGATTGCTCTAGGTTCAAGCTTCCTTCTATTTGATGAAATAGAAACTACAACCAAAAGGTTTCAAATGAGTCAAAATAGGTTTAGAACCACTCCATACCTCTTCAGGAGTTTTATACTTATTTACTGATGTTGGTAGTCTATTTATCAGGTCTGTTGTAGTTTTGATGGCTTCCCCTCATAGAGCTTGAGATAGGCTTGAGGACAGCAACATACATCTTGTCTTCTTAAGTAGGGTTCTATTTGGTCTTTCTATTACTCCATTCTGTGGAGGTGTAACCTTGACAGTTCTGTACCTTTGAATTCCCTTCCTTTCATAGTAGACATCAAACTCTTTGTTGCAGAACTCCAACCCATTGTTTGTTCTTAGGCACTTCAGCTTCTTTCCTATTTGATTCTCCATTAGAGTTTGCCACTTCATAAATGCCTCTAGTGCTTCATCCTTAGTCTTTAAGAGATATATCCAGCATTTCCTAGACTTGTCATCAATAACTGACCTGACATAACTCTTACTTTCTAAAGTTTGAGTCTAAATTGGCCTCTATAGGTCACTGTGAGCATATTCCATGCTTCTAGTGGCTCTTCTTGCAATTATTGGAAAAGGGGTTTTGTGATGTTTTCTTAGAATACATCCCTCACAAAACTCAATCTTCTTCACACTTGTGTTTGGCAGCAGTCCCTATTGCTCTAGGTGTTTGAGGCTTTTATTTCCTGCACGTCCGAGTCTTGCATGACATAGAATAAGCTCCTTTTCCTTTGTTGTTAGGTTAATCTTTGTAGTGCCTACAACATAGTATAACCCCCCACCCCTTTCAATTGCCTTTATGACCACCTTACCATCCTTGATGACTTATCTCAAACCATCCTTGGACCTTATCTTGTATCCTTGCTTGTCAAAGATACTCTCCGAGAAAAGATTTCTTCTAACTCCAGGGACATATCTAACATTACTCAATGTTCTCCTCTTTCCATCATACATCTTGATGGAAACATTGCCAATGCCTTGGATATCCTGCTTACCTACATCTGCCATTCTTACTTTGGCTGTCAAATTCTCAAAAGAAGAGAACTAGTCCCTGTGGGGAGTTATATGCATTATGCAGTCTGAGTCCAGAATCCATTTTGATGACAACTCATCTGTTTCAGCTGTCATGACAAGTATCTCATCTTTACTAGACTCCTCAAGTTTCTCAACATTTCCAGCATCACCTTTCTGTTCCTCTTTATCCTTCTTCTTCTTCCTACAATCCCTTGCAACGTGTCCTACTTTATTACATAATCTTATTTTTTTACCTTTAGCTTTATTGTTTTTCTTGTCATTATCATTCTTGTTATGTTTACCTTTTCCGCTAGCTTTTTGTCCAGCAAATTTCTTTGAACCACTTGCTGCAGGCTTGCCGTCAGATCTATTGTCTAAGAACATCACCTCTGGTTCTTTCTTAAAGTGATTATTGTCTACCACTTCCTCCTTCAAAGAATTAAGAACCCTCTTCACTGTTAGAGCATCACCACTAGCATGCTTGACCACCTTCCTGAATCCATCATATTCCTGTGGAAGTGACTTTAGAATCACCACTACTTGGTGTTCTTCTGAAATTTTCTCCCCTGTTGCTTCAAGATCTTGAATTAATTTAAAGAAATAATCCAGGTTGTCTTTAAGGGTTACTGTTGTATTCATTTTGAAATTTGCAAGATTGTGCAGCAAAGTCATTTTGTTTGGTAGGAAGCGTTTAGAGTAAATCTCATGCAGTTTTTCCAATAATAGCTTTGCAGTGTTGCAATCTTTCACCTTTCTAATGACAATTGCTGAAAGATGCAACATTAAATTGCAGTGTGCCAATCTTGCTTTCTTCAGATTCTTCACAAGATCTATCTCATTATTGTAGGTAGCATCTATGACCCCAAAACAGTCTTAGGATTCAAGAAGGACTTGCATCTGTAGTTTCCAGATTGCAAAGTCCTCCTTTCCAGTGAGCAATTCCATCTCCTTTCCTACCATTTTATAGATTCTTCGTAAAGATCTGTTTCTGCTCTTGAGCTTCCCTCATGATGGATACTTCACTTGATAGAAGGGATGTGGACAGAGACCTGGAGCTTTGATACCAATCTATTAGGAGCTTTGTGTGACTTTCTGTTGTCTTTATTAACAAGATTGATGATGATTGATGCTTGAATTTTTTTTGCAAAAAAGAAGAATTGTAGAAATGTAAAGAAGACACAAGAATTTTACTTGGTTCGATAACACAAAGCTATCTACGTCCAAGGGTCAATCTCACACTGAGGTTTTCACTAGCTTCAAGAAGAGAAAAATACAAGAGATTGGGTGTTTCACAAACACCTGTAAGAGTTTCCTCACAAACTCCCTAGTACACTTAGTATGTACTCTAGCACTCTCTCAATTTTCTCTCTTGTAGAATCAAATGAGTGTATGCATATAAGTTGAATGTAATGTGTGTGTTGTGACTGAGTACATGTATTTATATACTGGTGAAGGAGAGTTATGCATCTGTTCCTTAAAACATGCCTATTAGACCATCTCCTTTTGTTTTAATGAAGCTCTACGTTTTTTCTTATACTTTGTGTGTCTTCCATGTGCTACTCATGTGCACTACTTATGTCTCCTTATGCTATGAATTTTGGTTATTTCAACAGATTGCTTTATTTTCTTCTTTCTTTGACTTCTCCAGATACTTCTTCTCTTCTTTACATAGGTTCACCTCTTGTCCAAAATGTGATTTCCTTCCATTTTGATAATGCTAAACACATGGATACTTCTATGTATATTGGAATTAAACTTGATAAGAATGAAGAAGGTAAGGCTACTGATGAGAAAAAGTATAGAGGAGTGATTGAGTCACTACTATATCTTACAAGCTTAAGACCAAACATATGCTTATTATGTGCCTTTGTTCACGCTTTCAATCAAATCTAAAAGAAAGCCACCTTCAAGCAGTCAAGAGGATCTTTTGATATGTTTATGGGACTATGAATTTCAGATTATGATATCCAAAAATTGATTCATTTAACATAGTTGGATATTGTGATGCAGATTATGCAGGTGATAAAGTCGACCGAAAAAGCACAAGTGGTCACTGTCAATTTCTTGGAGGATGTCTAGTTTCTTGGTCTTGCAAAAAGCAAAATTGCACAATGCTTTCGAAAGTTGAAGCGGAATATATAGCAATTGCCAACCGTTGCGCTCAGATCTTATGGATGAAACATCAACTTTAGGATTATTATCTGCACTTTAACCATATTCCTACACTATGTGACAATATAAGTGCAATAAATCTCTCTAAAAATCCTATGCATCATTTTAGAACTAAGCATATAAAAATCAAACATAACTTTTTTAGAGATCATGTTTTAGAAGGAGCCATTGATCTTTTGCATGTTAAAACTAAAAATCAAGTAGCTGATATCTTTACTAAGCCATTTTCTGAAGATAGATTTTATGTGTTAACGAAAAAGCTTGGCATAGGCAAACTATCTTATTTTAACTTTGTATGAAAATTCTATGCTCTTCTCTAGCTTTACATACTTATGATTTTTTTTTACGCTTTAGTTATTTTTCCCTCTACTTTTTTATAATGAAAAATGGGGAGAATCAATGATATATTTGCTCTTGATGATATATTTGCCTATTCTCTGCTAATTGTTGAAATATGGGTGAACTAAATTTTGTGGAGTTTAAATATGTGATATGCATAAACGATAGGTTCTTGCTATAAGAAAGGATCCTTCATGACTATGAGTAAGAACTTATAAAGCTTACACATATCTTTCGAAATCCTTTATTTATTTTGAATTTTGAAAATATATCCATTATTACTTGTCATCATCAAAAAGGGGGAGATTGTTAGCTCAAGATTTATTATTAATGATTTTGATGATAGCTATATAATATTTCAAAATTCAAATTGAATTTATTTCCTTATATAGGTGACGATATAATTCTTAAAAAGGAAATAAAATCACATGAAAAAATTCTTCTTTTTGTAGGAATTTTTAATAAACTTACCTTATTAGAAATGATTCTACATCATCTGTAAAGATTTTATTAATTTTCACAATTAGCTCTATAATTTTTGACAAAGCTTTTTTCTTAACGTCTGAATATTGGAAGATTCCAGCAAAGATGATGTCGAAGATTCATTAGATACAAAGTTAACTCAGAATCAAAATGAAGCAATGATTAGTTGAAAAAAATGTCTATTTAAGGAAGAGTCGCTGCATTTGTGAAATACATAGAATTGCAGAATGCTTCAGCAACATTAATATTCTTGAAAGTTATATCTATATCAAACACCTTATGCTTTAGAAAGTGAAATCACTCTATTGAGAGAGACTATTAAACCCTTTATATAGTGTTTTTATTGATATCTTGTAGAAGTTTGTTAAAAATACTATAAGTGTGGAAGGTTGAAGAACCTTAAAAAAATATGTACTTGTGAGATTGAAGAAGCTCGTGAAAATTTACTACTTGAGGTTTTAGAATGAAATACTCAAGTTGAATACTTAGAGACTGGACGTAGGCTTCGTTATAAGCCGAACTACTATAAATCGACTGTGTCACTCTCTCTCTGTCTTAACTTTTAAATTTCCACATTATAGTATTTGTATTTTCAACTTGCAAGAGAGGCTCCTTCTGTTTTAATTTCACAAGAGGTTCCATTTGTTTTAAGTGTTAACATGGTCCTTTCGTTTTTAAAGTTAACAGGATCCTTTTGTTTTTAAAGTTAACAGGCTCCTTTGATTTAAAGCAGGCTCCTTTTGCTTTTTAATTATTAACGGGCTCCTTTTGCTTTCTTAAACGTTAGTAGGTGCATTTCATTTTTCAATAGCTCCTATTTATAGACTTTTCTGTTAAAATTTAGGAAGCTCTTATTATTTACACAAATTAATAATAACTTAAAATTTTTAAGTCACACACAATTCACCCCCTCTTGTATGTGTTTGCTTTATCAATGACTCGCTGATGATGACAACTGCATATGATACCATACCAGTTGCACAATTTTTTTAGCAACTTGCCCTTTTGAAGAAGTTTGGTTTTTGCTGATTCATGATGAAGTAGCTTAATCCTCCATTATAGTTTTGCTTCAAGAATTGATAATAACACTTACGAATCCAGCTAATGATGTTATTTAGAATGTTGTGGAATCTAAATTCTGGTAATAAATTTCCTTCAAGTAATAGAAAAAAATTTGCGAATCCTGCTAATTATTTTATTTGAAACAGCTGGCGGAATTTAATTTTAAATTATGCTTTCTTAAAATTAAAAGTATATCGATTAATATTCTTATTTTTGTTTATGAAAAACAATTTTAAATTTTGACGAAAGAGTACAAACTTTTCATCAATTATTTTTCATAATTAAAGTCTAAGTACTGTGGTAGATAGACAGGTAGCTGATCCTTTCATCTTTCACATATCTGAAGAAGTCCACGTAATAAATTTCTCAACAATAGCATTTGCTCTGTACACCTAATCAACATAAATATTTCGTCTGCACCGTACAGCAACTCTATCAAGATTAGAAGGATTGATATTTGTAGGGTTAGTTATAGGCGTGACTGGAATTGGGCACGTTATGAACCGAGTCCAAGAGAATTTTTTCAGTCGAACCTACATAAGTCGATCAAAATTGAGTTAAAACTTGATCGATTGATAAGCACAATTTTTTTTAAAATGATGTTATTTTATATATAGGAAGAAGTTTGAGATTCGAGCGTGGGCCAAACTGTGAAACTCAGTCTAAATTTAGTTCAAAGTCTAAAAATTAAAAAAAAAACTTTAACTCAAATATTTTTAAAAATCTAAACTCATCAAAAATTTAGAATTGTTTAAAGCGCTCGAATTAGGTTTGAAATGTATTTAACTCAAACTGAATCCATTAATTTGTGGTCGAGCTCGAACCCTTTTCCTATTCCTAGACATTTCCAGAGGCTTGCTATGGGGAAAAAAAAATAATTCCCAAATAAATATTGAGGAGGACTTGATCCATAGCGTGCTCGACTCGTTGGAAAAATCCCTGAAGGTATTGGTTCTCTAGTTGAGCTGACGTATGTAAGCCTTGCTCTAAACAGCTTGACAAGAAACTTACCATCTTATATTGAAGGAAACAGTTTGTCAAATATGTATGCATTATTATAAAAAATACATACATTTGGTAACAATTAAATAATTTATTTATATTTATATTAAAATATAATTAATTAAAAAATTATTATTAATTAAAATATAATTAATTAATTAAAATATTTTAATTAATTTAACTAATTATATTATAACTAATTAATTAATTATATTTTAATTAATAATTATATTGTAATTTATTATATTAATTATACTTTAATTAATTAATTACAATATTTTAAAATATATTGTAGTTAATTAACTATTGATAATATTTTAATAAATAAATAAATTAAATATTTTAATTAATTAATTATAAAATATTTTAATTAATGAATAATTATATTTTAATTAATCAATTCAATATTTTAATTAATGAATGAATTAGATTTTAATTAATTATATTGTAGTTAATTAATTATTAATAATATTTTAATTAATTATATTGTAGTTAATTAATTAATTAATTACAATCTTTTAATTAATGAATGAATTATATTTTAATTAATTATATTGTAGTTAATTAATTATTAATAATATTTCAATTAATGATATTGTATTTAATTAATTAATTAAAATATTGTAATTAATTATATTTTATTTAATTAATTATTAATAATATTTTAATTAATTATAATGTAATTAATTAACTCATTCCTCTATAACAATGATACTATTTCTCTAGATTAGGAGAGGAATAGAGTATTACCCAAAAGTGAGTAATCAAAATAATAACCTTATAATCATATTCCCTTACCAAACTCAATCTTTCATTCCATACCCATACCTTTTTTCCCATACCCCCAAACAAGCACCCCCTAAATCTAGCACGTATAGTGTTAGCGAAGAAAAGAAACTCTACTATATCTATTTAAAAATTAATTTATAAATGCAAATACTGTATTGAATAATTCATTAATTGATTGTTCAATTAATTTATAAAAAATAACTAAGTCGAATTTTTATTACAAAATAAGTATGGATAATTCTTTTGCTTGTTAAACATAGATAAAAATGTTATCATCAGCACTTAGTCAATAATAAAAGATTACCTAATAATAACTTAAGATTACCATTCATTGGAATGATTCCCTCAGTTCAATAGTAGTTCTAAAAAAAATCTGCAAACCAGGTACTTCGGACTTTAGCTGATCAATCATCTTAGAAACAAAACTCGTCAGTGTAGTAGGTGTCCGATCAGTCAGCTCTCGACAATGACTTGTCTTAGTCTTCCATACGTTGAGTGGCTGCGAATCTTCCATATTGTACGTTCTTTGCTAGGAGACTTAACAAAACAAGACGTTCATAACTTTCTATCTTCGCAAGTTGAAAAAAAAGAAAAGAAAGAGCTGTGTCTTCACAGTTTAAGCCAAATGAATCTTTATACTAGCACCATTCTCTCCGTGTTTGCAAGTCTGCAACTGATCATCTTAGTATCTTCCAACTTCCAGTGCTGTCAGGCCAATTCTTTAGGGAATGAAACTGACAGGATTGCTTTACTCCATTTCAAGGATGGGATATCCAACGACCCTTTTGGAATCTTTAAGTCCTGGAACGATTCCTATTCCTTCTGCAACTGGTATGGTATCAGATGCAGTCGTCGACATCAACGAGTCACCTCCTTGAACATAACTGGGCAAAGTTTGGCTGGAACTATATCACCATACATTGGAAATCTAAGTTTTCTCAGGACTCTGATGCTGATAAACAACAGTTTTACGTGCGAGATTCCGCAGGAAGTTGGCAACTTACTTCGGTTGAGATTCTTGTCTCTCGAAGGGAACATTTTAGGGGGGGATATTCCAACCAACTTGACTCATTGTACCAAACTCGAGGCAATAGATTTTGCATACAACAAGCTGGTTGGAGAAATCCCTGAAGGTATTGGTTCTCTTGTGGAACTAAAGAATGTGACCCTTCATCGAAACAACTTGACAGGAAAGCTACCATCTTCACTTGGCAACCTTACGTTGCTCAATTATTTTGATTTCGGAGAAAACAAATTGGTGGGGGAGCTTCCTGTTGAAATAAGCAAATTATCAAGCTTAATAGGGTTCAGTGTTTCAATCAATAGTATTTCTGGTACAATTCCTGAAACCCTTTTTAATATTTCATCGCTTAGCTTCTTTTCAATTTCTAGTAATCAAATTCGTGGGACAATACCATACGACATTGGCCTCAGTCTCCCAAATCTCAAAATCTTTAGCATTGGCACAAATAGATTCTTTGGATCAATCCCAGATTCCTTTGGCAATGCTTCTAAACTGGAAAGAATTGACATTGGAGACAACAATTTTGTTGGACAAGTTCCAGTCACGTTGGGAAATCTCAAAAATCTTAGAAGATTAAGGCTCAGCAACAATAGCCTAGGAAGTAGATCAGCTACTGACTTGCTTTTCTTGACATCCCTGAAGAACTGCACCAGTCTGGGCATCCTGTTCCTCGCTTTAAATAACTTTGGAGGTGTTTTACCTACCTCATTAGCTAATTTGTCTTCTCAGCTAAATACGTTAGCCATTGGAGGCAATTATTTCACTGGAAGTATTCCTTCGGGACTAAACAAACTAGTCAACCTCAGTCGATTAAGTATGGAGTACAACCTTTTAACTGGTTCCATTCCCTCAGAACTTGGAATGTTACCCAAATTGCAATCACTATATCTACAGAACAACAGGTTGTCCGGTCAGGTTCCATCTTCCATAGGAAACCTAAATTATTTGTATAGGTTATCCTTGGATCGGAATAGTTTGGAAGGAAGCATTCCTTCAGATATTGGAAATTGTCAATCTTTGAGTGAATTTTATGCTTCCGGAAATAAGTTTAGTGGAACCATACCCAAGGAGATACTAAGCCTGCCTTCTTTAAGTATGGTGCTCAACTTGTCATGGAACTCCTTAACTGGAAATCTACTGACAGATGTAGGAAATCTAAAGCAATTGAACACATTGGATATTTCTGCAAACAATCTGTCCGGTGAAATTCCTACAACCATAGGACAATGCCTTGACTTGGAAAAACTTTACATGCAAGGAAATTTCTTTCAAGGTTCGATTCCTTCATCTTTGGCTTCCTTAAAAGGCCTTCAAGAATTGCACATGTAAGTAGATAAAACATTATCAATTGCATAGAAGCTACAAAAACCACAGTGAATAAGTTTTCCTGGAAGTTCCAGACCATTTGTACCACAAGAATTAGCTCTCACAAGGATTTCGCTCTAACACTCAAAAGTGTTTAGGCTAAAAGTGTTTAAACTCTCATGTTCAAAACAATACAGCCACCTACCATAATCTTGCACTTTTGTCTAACCTCCACCACTATGTAATCACAAACAGAACAAAAATCAGAAGGTCTTGACAAAGGTTGTAATGGGTCTGGGTTTACGGGTAGGAAAATTTGAAGGGAAGAGGCTAAATTGAAGAGAACCATAGAGCATGCATACAAAATTTCCACACATCCATACGCTGAAAATCAACCATATATCAAAGCACAAGGGTTCATTTCCAAATACTCAGAGTATCATCTCTTAACCCATATTCTTTTTCTTCAATTTCAGCAGCACAAAGAAGACATTACTGCATTTTCTTCTTCTCTTTCTTTTTTTTTTTTTTTTTCAGCAACTTTATTCATGTAGTACCAACTTTCCAGCAGCACAAATAGTTCACAATTCACAAAATTTTCAAGTGAACTTCTTGTAATTAAAGATTTCTCAGCAAAAGCAAGAAGAAACAAGTATCACACACCATGGCCTCTTCAAACAAGGATAGGAAGGAGGATAAATGGCTAAATTACGTAGGTTCAATCAAGAAAGAAAATAGGCTTTCATGGCTCAAAGGGGTTTAACTAAAGATTAATGTAAGTGTAGGCTTTTTGGCTAAGTGGTTAAATCCTAATTGCCTTCATCATTTCCTTGTTCTAAATGCAAAATAAATGTGGCCTTGGGAAGTACTTGATGCAAGTTCTAGAGGTAAACTGCATGGCTGAACTATTCACGCATAAGAAGAAATCTTGAGATTAAATATATGTAATCTCTAAAGGCTCAAAATCTCACCAAGGGTTATTAATTAGCTTTTTCCCGTAGGTTCAATTTGATCAAAGAAACCACAAGTAGCTCACTCACTTGGCTTAATTAGCTTCTTCAAATGATGCAGGTTTATGTACAAACATGTAAAACCTTATTATTATTTCAGAAAATCAACACAGACCATTGCATGGAAAATCAACAACTTCAGCTCACTTCATGTTTATCAGAAAAGCCCAAAACTAATCAGCACAAAAAGAATAAAGCTTTCTCAAATATCAGCAAACAGTAATAGAAAGCATTTCCAGGCAATACCCACTAAAATTCAACAGCCAACCAGTAACTCAAAACAAATCCCTAAATTATTTTCAGCCCTAAAATCCCCCTTCCCCCACACTTAATTTCACATTGTCCCAATGTGAATTCGAGGCATGAAATCCAAAGCAGGGAAAAACAGAGAGTAACGAAAATGGCAAGAATGCTTCCCTGAATGTAGACCGGATACACTCGACTCCTAGAAAGCAACGATCGTAGCTTGTTGATCGATGGTCCTGTTGGTGGAAGGGCGTGCTTGACGAAGACGGAAGGAGACTGTCGGTGATATCACGGGACTCGGCCACTGGTGGAAAGAGATGATAAACGGTGCTGTGATGTGAATGATCTCCGAGTTTGTTGCAGACGGCGAGGGGGTGGTGATTGGTACGTTGAGACGTGAATCGAAGAGGGAAAGGAACCCCTAACAGTGTCTGGTCGGGTCTGTCGTTATCGTCGTCTATCCATGGCAGTCGGAGACGGCGGCAAGGATGGTGGGGTGAACGGAAATGGGAAGATGGTTTGTGGTGGTGTCGAAGAACGATGCTGGAGAGATGGATTTGGTGGGTTGGTGAGAGCAAGGTGTGGTGGGTATGGTGACAGCAAGGCATGTACTTATTTACCCATGTACAAAATGAAAGGGCCATAACTATTGTAGGGTAAATGGTTAAAAATAGACTCAATAGTAGTAAAAACGTTAGCCACCATTAAAGCCTTTCCTCGGTAGACTTATACACCTGTGTTCAAAACTGAACAACCACACGATTAGGGAAAATCAATTGGAGAAGAGGATCGAAGGACAAAAATAAAATAAAAATAACAACTAATAAAATTAAATAAAAGAAAACTAAAAACTGAAAACAGAAATAAAAACAATAAACAAGAATGCCGTCGTTTTATGTCTTAGGCTGGACATTCCCCTTTCTTAAGCTTTAACAACAGGGGCCTCTAAAGAGATTTCCTCTGTCCCAAGAGCTCGAAATCCCTCATAAAATGGTTTCAATCTGTGCCCATTCACCTTGAAGGTCTTGTTGGTTTCCAAGCTTTGAACTTCCACTGCACCATGAGGAAAAATATTAGTAACCACAAAAGGTCCAATCCATCGTGACCTTAATTTGCCAGGAAACAACTTCAATCTTGAATGATAAAGTAAGACTTTCTGGCCAATTAAGAATTTTTTTCTTGAAATTAAATTGTCATGAAAGGCTTTAGTCTTCTCCTTGTAAATGCGAGAGCTTTCGTATGCATCATTTCTAATCTCTTCTAACTCCTGTAATTGCAACATCCGGTGCTCACCAACAGCTTGCATCTCCATATTGCATTTTTTAACAGCCCAATAAGCGCGGTGCTCCAATTCTACAGGCAAATGGCATGGTTTTCCAAATACCATACGATAAGGAGACATGCCTATAGGTGTCTTGTAGGCTGTGCGGTATGCCCACAAAGCATCTTCCAAACGTAAACTCCAATCTTTACGATTAGGACTGACTGTTTTCTCAAGAATAGACTTAATTTCTCTATTTGACACCTCAACTTGCCCACTTGTCTGGGGGTGGTAAGCTGTAGAAGTCCGATGAGTGACTCCATATTTCTTGAAGAGAGCCTCCATT